>CAUYON010147249.1:0-11473 GCA_963573935.1 Arctocebus calabarensis | reverse complement strand
AAAAATGGCCAGGGGTTGTGGTGGGTGCCTGTAATCCCAGCTACTTGGGAGGCGGAGGCAGAAGACTCGCTTGAGCCCAGGAACTGGAGGTTGCTGTGAGCTGTGACGCCATGGCACTCTATCCAGGGTGACAGCTTGAGGCTCTGTCTCAAAAAAAAAAATCTACATGTTGGCAAATTCCAACTTCATTTCTCCAGGCCCAACCTCAGAGAGTCTCTGAGTTTCAGACTCCTGCATCCAAACACAACTCAAACTTAACAATGGCAAAAGGAAACTCTTTAGATTCTCTTGACCCTAATCCTTATCGAAAATTCTTTGTCTCTATAAATGTCACCATTGGTTGTTCAAGTTGATATCCTTAAGTCCTTCTCCTTGACTCCCCAACTCCAAAATCCTTTTGTGGCCGTGGACAATCCTCCTGAAATCCTCCTACCCCTGTCCTAGGGTGAGTCTAGGATGGGATGAAAATGCACAGAGCCCCCAGGTGGCCTCGGTCTCCCCCGTACTCCCCCCTCCCTCTTCTCTGCTGCCTCATGCTGCTCTCATCGCTGTCTTTCCAAGTTTTCTGAACCCTACATGTTTGGTTATCACTTTTTCCCTCAGTTTTCGAAAGACTTTCTGGCATTTGTAACCTGTTTGGAATGTGTATCCCTGGTTCCACCTCTGCTTTCCTCCCCAGAAAAGCTTCTTCCATTTTCCCAAAGAACTTGGGTCAGAAACGCTCTCAAGTTCACTTCAGATGTAGTGAAGGTAGTTGTGTTCAGAGCTACGTGAGGTGAGTCAGAATCAGTGAGCAGAGAAAACCCAGTCCTGCAAGAGAGAGTGTGGGTTAGAAACATACAAACCTAAAGGCACGCCCTTTACAGAAAAAGATTTCCTCATTTATGACGTGGCAGGTCGGAAGGAGTCAAGGTCAGGCTGAAGAGGAGCTGTGAATGCAGGGGCTTGGGTTCTGGGTCCTTATTCTGCTTCTCTCTACACAGCAGCTGCCTCGCCCTACTCCCTTTCCCTTCCCACTCACAGTAAAACCACAATTTTCAGTCAGACAGCCCGGTTACCAGCCAGTAGTGCATCTCCATGACATAGCGCAGATTGAGAAAGAATTCAAATTCAAGCATTTTTGCCCTGGTGCATCAATTTGGGATTCGTATGTAAACCAAAAATATTCAGGAAGCTGAGAAGCATCATATGTAGTAAGGATGATGTGTAGTGAGAAGATGGGGAGGCCCAAGGCTTAAGATACGCTTGTTAGAACAAGAGGAACATAGTTTTCCTCCTTGAACAAGGCATCAGATATAATTTAGGAAGCAGTTTTTCATGGAGGATAATGGCTGAACACTCATTTTCAAATGAGGCTCCCAGGCAGAAATCCTTGCATGGCTGCTCTTTTTCTGAGCCCTCTTAGATATCTGGCCCCTGTCTGTGTTGTTCATTTTAGTATCAGTACTAACCAGCATGGTGCCAGGCCCTTAGCAGGCATTCATTAAATACTTGCTGTATAAATGCAACCACTCTGGCATTCCAGTACCCTAGCTTCTCTTTGCCTTTTGAATTTTATACTTTTTTTTTTCTTTTAAAATAACTATTTCAGGGTGGCGCCTGTGGCTCATCCAGTAGGGCGCCGGTCCCATATACCAAAGGTGGTGGGTTCAAACCCGGCCTCAGCCAAATTGCAAAACAGAAAAATAGCCGGGCATTGTGGTGGGCACCTGAAGTTCCAGCTACTCCGGAGGCTGAGGCAAGAGAATCGCCTAAGCCCAGGAATTGGAGGTTGCTGTGAGCTGTGTGATGCCAAGGCACTCTACCAAGGGCAATAAACTGAGACTCTGTCTCTACCAAAAAAAAAAAAAAAATTTTTTTTTAAAAAAAATAAATAAAATAACTATTTCAGACTGGGCGCAGTGGCTCACACCTGCGATCCTAGCTCTGTAAGAGGCTGAGGTGGGAGGATCCCTTGAATTCAGGAGTTTGAGACCAACTTGAGCAAGAGAGAGACCCTGTCTCTACTGAAAATGGAAAAATTAGCCGAGTATCGTGGTGGGCTAGCTACTCTGGAGGCTGAGGCAAAAGCTTTAAAAAGCTTAAACCCAAAATTTGAGGTTACTGTGAGTTAGGCTGAAGCCATGACATTCTAGCCTGGGCAATAGAGTAAGACTTTGTTATAAATGAATAAATCCATACCTACGTACTATGTAAGTAAATAAATAAAACTATCTCAATCCTTAAGTATGATTTGTCCACTCAAAATATCCCAGGCAGCCTGGCAAGGCAGGGGTACAGAGGTCTCATATGAGAAGCACAGAATATCTGAACTGTAAATAGTGTTTCTCATTCTCCACATTCAATCCTACTCCATGCCCACGCCTCTAAAGGAAGAATATGAGAGTGGGCATTGCTTTTCCATCCTAGGAGGGAGTGGCAGTGTCAGGAGTCTCCTGGAGTTTCGGAAAGACCTAGAGCTGCCCAGAGTTCAGATCAAGGCTCTGCCTCTTAGAAATAAATGGGGCGATACTTGCAATGTCTGTGGACCTCATCTTCCTCGGTAACGAAGGAATACCAATTCCAGCCTCATAGGATGATTCTATTCTGAGGGCTGAGGGAAGTGCGTACAAATTAGACAAACAAAAACAATAGTTTCCTTCTTCTACTCCCAGAGTGGAAACAGCAGACACAATTTTGTGAAGACAGTAAAACTTTCCGTTGTTTATTTTGTAGAAATCGGTCTGAAAATGTGTAAAGATTACGTACATAATAAATTGGTATTTATAGTAACTTAATTTAAAAAGCATTTCTACAATGTTAATTCCCATGCCTGGCAGAGGCATTCTCTGACACATATGCACATATATGTGAACATGCGTGCATGCATGCCCACACACACACACGTGCGCGCACATACACATCTTCCCTTTCCTCGTTAACTGAACAGTCAGCAGGCAGACAGGAGCAGACAAGGACCCAGGAAGCAAGGGTGAAGAATCTCCCAAATCAGATGGGTTCTGAGACAGTTTTCCCTTCCCTCAGGCTGAGATATTCTGCCATCTGTTTTGATTAAACCTTTCAAAATTCAACTTGTGTTTTTCCTTCCATTCCTTTGAAATCTCCTTTAATTCAACAGTCTTTAGGCTTTCTTCTTTCCCTGAACCACCATCTGGTGCTTCTATTAAAAAAAAAGAAAGAAAGAAAGGAAAGAAAAGAAAACACATACAACAAACACTTTGAGTTCCTTGGATGCAAGGTATAATGATGAGGATAATTTATTCCCATAGTGAGGCCCATTACTATTTCCATGGCAACAGACTGTGATGTTCTGAACATGGGACTTTGTGATCATCACAAGAACAGAATGGCAAAAGGCCCTGTTCAGACTCTTTGTCCTTACGGATTCTTTGGGTAATCACCCTTGGTGGCTCCCAATTGCCTACAGAATTAAGTCCAATGGCCTTAGTGTGACATTCAAGGCCCTTCTCAATCAGGTCCAACCATTCTAGCCTCATCGTCTGTCAATCCCAGGGAACACGGTACTCTGGCCATTCTCTACAGCTCCCCGTGTCCTGGACAGGTCACATGCTGTCCCATGTCCATGCCTTTTTCTTTGTTTTTGCCTCTCCTTACAATGCCCTCCCTCAACTCCTTGTTTAATTTGTTTCTAATTTAATGCAATCCTCCTATTCTAAAGGTTTAGCTCAAATGTCACTCTCTTTGCAGACCCCTCCATGGCTCACTCAGGCAAGAGCAATAACTCTTTTCTGTGCTCGTAGCATCTTGCAGGTACACATATAAGAACAACTAATATTTTGTATCCCACTTTTTTGTATATATGCATACATATCTCCTTCATTTGAATTTGGATTATTTATTCTCAGGAGCCACACTCATCTCATTTTTATAGATTATCTCAATTATTTCACATGATTTCTTAAAACATCCTAAGGGTAGGTGGGCAGGCTGTTCAATCCTCATTTTACTGTGAAAACAAGGTTTAAAAAAAATGCAAGTGACTTTGATAGAGAGTAAGTGGCAGAGCCCAAGAGAATGAATGTGGACTTCAGAGTCAGGCATTTGGGGGCTCAACTTATATAACCTTTCTAACCTTCCATTTCTTCACCTATAAAATGAAGATTAAACAAAATCATGTATGTAAAGGTGCCTGGAACAGAATATTAAAATAATGCTAGTTTTTATTTCTTTGCCCTTCAAAGTCTACTCTCTAGCATGAGCACCAGCTAGAAAGAAAATAAAATTTTTCATCCATTTTTGTCTCTCAAATTTATGTGATGCTGAAACGCAAATGAACAAGTAAATGAGTGTCTTCTGCATCTTCCAGAGAAAATTTGTGCCTTAATTCCATCTGTACTCTAGTAAGAGAAGCTACTTGATAAGGTTGTTGTAAAAATTAAATGAAGCAATGTATGAATTCCTGGAGCTTTGTGTTTGGTAGACAAGAAGCACGCAGGATGTTTGCAGTTACAGTATCATCATCTTCACCATCCTTATCATTATTATGATCATTACTTTTTGCATGACAGAACAATAGACCCAGTGAGAATTACAAAAATTAACAAGACGGTCTCACGACTCTGTCTTCATGCTTCTCATACCACAGGCTGACTTTTGACTATAGTCTTCTGTGCAATCTTTTACTTTCGTAAGATTATAGTTTTTAGATAGGGCTTCTGTGCCTTATCTATAATTCTTCCATCAGGCCAACTTGAAACAAAATATTGTAGAGGAGAAGCCTTCAGTAAAATTTGATTAAAAGAATGCTGAATGATATTTCTCCAAAAATGAACACTAATACTGAAATAAGACTCAAAAGCCTCCGGCTCTCTCATCACTCAGATGTTAATCTTCAACCATGGCATGTTGGCTGGGGAAGTTGTATTTGCGAAGGTCGTGTGCATCTGTAGATTATTGAGCAGAGCTTTTGAGTACTCTAGATATTTACATTTGTAGCTTTTCTGCATAATCTTTCCTCATAGGAGAGAGACAATTCCCATATTAGGAAACAGATTCTGTTTCTGATCTCCAGGGGAGAGGGGATAGGATCTTAAGAAATTATGTCCTGGAAAACATGTCAGCCAGGTCACAAGCACAGCCCCAAATGGATGATCTAGTGGTGGGGTCACTTAGATATTCATTCACCAAATATTTATTGAATACCTCTTTCATGTTAGGCTCAGTGTTGAACTAAGCAATACCATGAAATCCTGTTTAGCAACCTGTACCTCCCCAGCCCCCAGCAGATCAACCACCTAGTGAGTGAGGACATTATTACCTACAGATAAGGGATGAGTATCTCATAGTTTAAGTGACTTTCCCCAATAACACCCACTTAAGTGACAGAGGAAGAATTTAAATTTAAACCCAAGTCTCTGAAACACCAGAGCTCACACACTCTGGTGCATCCCCTGACTCCCAGGATCACTTGCAGATCCCCCAAGATGCATTGCTGGTGAGCACACCCTAGTGACAGGTGCTGGCCAGCCTGCCCCCTTTCTTGCTGTCCATCATGTTAGAGTTAGGACTGGCGTTAGCTTTTCTGGCTTTCCCTTTGGCCAATATATACATTATGGCCTCTGATCTTTGCCTCCTTAGGAATACGCAAGGCTCACACCACTCAGGACACCAGGGGTCACAAGGAGGAAGTTTGTGGTGTGTCTTTTAAAGCCCTCCTTCCTTCTTTTTTTTTTTTTTTTTTTGCTACAGTTAGGGGGGAGTGTTGATTCTGACTCACTACACACTTTGAGAGCCTCTGACTCATCCCAGCTCTGGTGTTCTTCCAACCCTGCTCGGTACACTGTGGGTGCTCTTCCCCAGCTGCCCAGGATCAGCCAGACCCGTTCAGATGTGCTTGGTTCAGCCCTAAATGACACCAAGGTTCATTAGCAAATTAGACACACACACAAGAATCAAAGACTCCCCAGCAACCGACAGGGCTTAGGCAAGTTTTGGATTGTGCTGAAGCCAAGATTAATGTGCAATACCATTAGAATTAATGAACTGCTTTGCATTCATGCATATAGTTTACGTTTACATTGGTCGTATTCATAGTTAAAAGTTTATTTTTAAGTTAAAAATGTACGAAAGTGAACTATAAATATTAAGTATTGGCAGTTGAAAGAAGTTAACCAAAAATATTTTAACTATAAGTTAAAAGAAAAAAGAATTCTCTTTATTCAGGATTTTATATAGCTGTATAATAACATATCCTTTCCTACTTGGGAAATTTGTAAGAGATCACATTTATCAAAAGTTAAGAAATAAGCTTTAATTTAGCTACCTAAAGAATTATCCTTTTGGCTATTCCTATAGAGTAAATTACAGGTGTTTCTTCAAGTATATAAAGGGCTCCAAGTTCATTTAATTGTTCCTGATTGCTATTTTAATCACTATGCAATAACTCCATTTCAAGAAAGAATTTTGCATTGGGTAGAATTTTGGCAATAAACTGTCCCTTCCCTTCCATGGTTCTGTTCTGGTTCAATCTCAGGCAGAACCTTTTCCCCAGTTGTTTATTGTCAAGAGTGCTTTGTCCTAATTCTCTGATAACTTTGTTTACTTTAATTGTAAAACTTTAACTTCTACCATTTATCATCCTCTATGAGGTGGTTTTAATATTAGTCTTGAAAATGATCTTAGCCTGTAGTGAGTATCCTGAACAACTGCCTTTCTGGGGTAAGTTGGCTTTATCTCCATTTTTAAGAACAGATGTTTGTGTGTTTTGAGGAACTCACATCCAGAGTCTCGTCAGAAATGAATCTCGTCTCATTTCTTTGGTTTGACATCAAGCTTCTCATTTTCTACCTAATCTGACACCTTCCGCTTTACTTTCTACTGTCTATAAAACTTATTTGCAAATATTTGGTTTTAGCCTGGATTTGGATTTTTGTAACCTCCCTAGATCACATTTTTCAAATGTTTCCTAGTAATGTGTGTTCTGCAAGAAATGAAACTGAGCTACGCTGCTGCAGAAACTTGAGAATGTTCTCCCTGGAGGGCTCCTGATGGCGCAGCCTTCTGGGGACTGGCCACCGTGAGCTCCTCTTGCAGCGTGGGCCCCTGAGCATGTTCGTTTTAGGTGCATTTGGACCCAGAGAGTTTGCTAAGACAAAGGAGAAGAGAAAAGGAGACGCCTACATTGAACTCAATCTCGTGCTGAAGTTATTGCAGTCTCTGCCGCTGACACTGCATGTGTTCTGGCTTTTAGCAGGATTGTTCTCCCCAGCTTTGCTCTGAAACGTAAAGCCCCATTGCCCACTGCAAGTCTTAATGAAAAGCAGCTCATAAGCAAGTTACGTAACCTAATTGTAATCCAGGGATCAGCTTGGTTATATTATTTAAAGAAATAGCATCCATTTTCCGTGACCTGATTTGAAAAGAAACCCAGGGAAGAAGAAAGAAAAACCCACTTCAGCACTTGGCGTCCTGTGCTCATCCTAATGAGAATGCTAGTAAATAATTCAAAAACAACGACTTTTAAGAGCATTAAATGTAACTTAGCTCAGGGTTCTATCTCAAAGCAGCTAAAGCTGCTTAAAGCAAATTATAAATGATCATGAAATATGGAGCTTACTTGTGCAGAAAATTTAGTCATTTAGTAAGTTTATATCTTCATCAATTCAACACATGTAGGGCACTGACTACACGCAAAATGGGAAATACCAACATGCATGGGTTCCGCTCTCAAGAAGCTTGAAATCTGGCTCGGGTTAAGAATTACCTATCAATATTAGTTCATTAGTTGGAACAAATGTGGTATAGTGATATAAAGTGTTAACAGTAGGGAAAAGGGGGGAATGTTACAGGAACACTGTCCTATCTTTGAGACTTTTCTGTAAATCTAAAATTAAAAGTTTATTTTTAAAAACCTGGTTAGGGAAACAGTTGGGTACACAAATAGAAACACATCCATCCTTGTTGCCTGGTTTATAGAAATAAAACCAGGCCTGCATAATAGGCAGCTTCACAAGTGGTATGATTGTTTTATGAACTTCAGGAGCACAAAACTGGATTAATTATAGTTCTGATTCATGTTAACAGTGTGTCGTGAATCAAGGGCTATGACTGGCCCTTTGGTGTTTACACAAACTTCATCTCATTGATTTATACTGTATGTGTTATAATAATATAAACCACTCAGGGACCCACCTCTCAACCCAAAAGACAAAAGGTCTCCATGACTTATATCGACCAAGGTGCTCCTTCCCTATGCCATCCCCCCAAGCCCTCCTCAGTAGTAATTACTCCCTTAAATTTTACTTTTATCGTACCCTTACTTGTCTTTATATTTTATTGCACAGAGGTATGGGCCTAAATAATATGCTAGTTTTATTTGTTTTTTAACTTATCATATTCTATGTTGCCTTCTGGGACTTGTTCTTTTGGCTCGGCATTTATGTTGTTTTGTCAATAATGTTGCGATTATAGTTAATTCATTTTCACCATTGTCAATAGTGAGAATGTACCATAGTTTAACCGTATCCATCAGTAGCTTATAAATTTTTATCATTACAAATCGATTGTGCCATGAATATTCTTGTACATGTGTCCTGGTAAACATATGCGAATGTTTCCATTGAACTAGATATTTATGAGATGAAGCAATCTTAAAACTGCATAAGAATCACAGCTTGATAGTTCACTTAAGAAATAATATTGTGTGTCTGACAATGAGCATATAATACAAATTCTTCATCATTAAAGCAAAGGAAAATGTGAATTATATACTAATTCCATGTCAGTTAAGATTTGATTTAGATATAACATAAAACCCCAATTAATAGTGCTTTCTGCATACATGTTCTTCTCCTGTAAAACATCCAGAGATGAGAAGTCTAAGGCCAGTATGGCAAGGTGTACAAAATTGTCATGGATCCAGGCTTCCTCCAGATTTTCTATTTGCCATACCTAATGTGTGACCTTTATCATCATGCTCCAAAAAGGCTCCCCCCAACTTCTTGCTATTTTGTCTACCTCCCAGTCTGTAAGAAGGAGGAAAAAATGAGAGTGTGTATCCTTTATTCAGAGACATTTTCCACAAATTGCATATGACATTTCAATTACATCCTATTAGCCAGAAGGTAGACACATGGCTCTTGCTAGTTTCAAAGGAGGCTGAAAAATGTAGTCTTTATTCTAGTCACTCCTATCCTCAGCTAAAAATTAAGGATCCTAATACTAAAAAAGAATGGGAAAGTGGACTTTGAAAGCATTAATCTCAGAGAACTGTCACAGCGAAAGTGAGAGCACAAAGGGAAACCAAATTCAACAAGCCTTTATGAGAAGTAGAAAGAAAAACTAAACTTTGCTAATACCATCACTCAACGATTATACATACCACTGCTAACTTTTTGAGATATACTTTTCCAGACCTTTTCTCATCTGTATGTACAGCTACACATATTTCCAGCATGTCCATAACCATATCTATATATACCGACATATCCAAGTTATTTATTTATTTAGAGACAGAATGGCAGCAGAGTGCAGTGGCATCATCGTAGCTTACTGCAGCCTCAAATTCCTGAGCTTTAGCAATCCTCCTGCATCAGCCTCCCAAGTAGCTGGGACTACAGGCATATTTTTAATTTTGAGCAGATACTAAATACTAAAATATTTCTATTTTTAGTAGAGACAGGGTCTCATTCTTGCTCAGGCTGGTTTCAAACTTCTGAGCTCAAACAATCTTCCCATCTCCCAGACTCCTAGGATTTCAGACAGGCCCAGCCTCCACATGTTATTTTTAAAAAGATGATTTAAATTAATGTAGTCAGTCAAAAGGGAAGAAGGCAAGATGGTTTTTCCTTCACTAAACTCTCTCTCTTTTTTTTTTTTAGTAGAAGCGGGTTCCCACTCTTGGTCTCCACATTTTATACCCTTTTTTTTTTTTTCAGATAGCATCTCACCATGTCACACTGGGTACAGTGCTGTGGCATCCCAGCTTACAGCAACCTCAAACTTCTGGGCTTAAGCGATTCTCTTGCATCAGCCTCCCAAGTAGCTGGGACTACAGGCGCCTGCCACAACGCCCAGCTATATTTTTGGTTGTAGATGCCACTGTTTGGCAGGCCTGAGCCGGATTCAAACTCACCAGCTCTGGTGTATGTGACTGGCACCTAGCCACTTGAACTACAGGTGCCACCATCCTTCACTAAACTCTTAATAAACTTTGTGGGAAATGCAACATTGGAAAAAACAGAGAAGAGAGGAGAATGTAGTCTATAGTTGAGTGTTGATATTTCTTAGGGATGCCAAATCAAAATAACTTTAGCTGTGTGCAGGATTTTCTGGAAAGAAGATTTAAAGGAATAAAGAATTTAAAAGAAAAATAATTCACTGTCCCAAAAAACTGCAGGCATGTCTTCAATAAGAATTATAGGAAATTAATGAACAGAAAATTAATGGATACAAGAACTTTGGGGGAAATCCAGACCAAGGAGTTTTCTAGATCGTAGGTAAAAACTGTTACAAATTTTAATACTAGATGTATTTACCTCTCAGCATGCTTTACCGTACGAATACAAGATGGGTTTTCTGTTCTGCTCGCTCTCTCTTTTTTTTTTTTTTTTTGAGACAGAATCTCACTTTATTGCCCCCAGCAGTGATATGTTGTCACAGCTCATAGCAACCTCAAACCTTTGGGCTCAAGTGATTCTCTTGTCTCAGTCTCCCGAGTAGCTGGGACTACAGGCACCCACCACAAGATCTGGTTAGTTTTAGGAACGTGGTCTTGCTTTTGCTCAGAGTGGTCTTGAACTCCTGAACTCAAGCAATCCACACTCCATGGCCTTCCAGAGTGCTAGTGTTCTGCTCTCCTGAAGAGTCCCCAGACAGTGAACCAACATGGCATAGGAACTCTGATTTAGAAAAAGGACTATTATATAAGGGCTGCAAATTCTCTCAGCAAACATTAGAACTTACTACATGCTAAGCACTTTAGTGCAAAAAATAATATAACATGATCCCTGCCTTCATGGAGATCATAATACAGTAAGGCAGACAGGTACCTGTAAAGATGACATTTACTAGGTGCTCCACACTGTCCTAAGCACTTTACATGCATTGCTAAATTTAGTATTAATAACAGTCTATTCTTATCCTTTTTTCAACAAATGAAGAAAACAAAGCTTATAGGTTAGATCATTTGACTGAGGTCACAAAGCTAGTAAGTGGCAGAGCTGAGAATCTGTACTATGTCTGTCTAACTTTAGAGCCACTGAGCAAAACTATCTTACAGCCTAAGTAGAAAAGCCTATTGTAGAATAGAGGTTTGTAAAAAATTGTTTGTGGCTGGTACCATAACCACTGTGCTATGGGCACCGAGCCTTTGCTTTTTTTTTTTTTTTTTTGAGACAGAGCCTCAAGCTGTCACCCTGGATAGAGTGCAGTGGCATCACAGCTCACAGCAACCTCCAATTCCTGGGCTCAAGCAAGTCTCCTGCCTCCGCCTCCCAAGTAGCTGGGACTACAG
>CAUYON010147243.1:0-14436 GCA_963573935.1 Arctocebus calabarensis | reverse complement strand
CAGTACATCACAGGTTCTGATAATTCGTGTCTTCATTATTGTGGAAAAAATTTTGTTCCAAAAATTTGGCAATTTCCTTCTTGATCTCATCTATGACCCAGCTGTCATTCAGCATAATGATATTTAGTTTGCATGTCTTTGTATGAGTATGCAGAGAGTTCAACTTTTATTGTGTGATGATCTGAGAAAATGCAAGGAATAATTTCTATACTTTTAAATTTGCTGAGGTTAGACTTGTGACCTAATGTGATCAATTTTGGAGGAAGTTCCATGGGGATGAGAATAATGTGTATTCAGTTTTGTTAGGATGAAATGTTCTGTAGATGTCTGTTAAATTCAATTGTTGTATGGTGAAGTTTAAGACCAAAATTTCTTTGCTTAGTTTCTTGTTGGAAGATCTAGCCAACACTGCCAAAGGGGTGTTAAAATCTCCAACTGTTACGGTGCTGGAAGATATTAAATTGTTCATGTCTGTTAGAGTCTCCCTTATAAATTGAGGAGCATTCTGGTTGGGCACATAAATGTTAACAATTGACATCTCATTGTGTTGAGTGTTTCCCTTAACAGAAATGAAGTGACCATTCTTCTCTTTCCTTACTTTTGTTGGTTTAAAGCCTAATGTATCTTCTAATAAAATTTCCACCCCTGCTTTTTTCTGATTTCCATTTGCCCGGATTACCAATGTCCATCCCTTCACCCCAGTCTATATTTATCCTTTAAGGTAAGATGAGATTCTTGTATGCAGCAGATATCTGGCCTGAGTTTTTGTATCCAGTCAGCCAACCTGTGCCTCTTAAGTGAACAATTTCAACCGTTCACATTAATTGAGAGTATTGATAAGCCTGGTAATATTTTGGGTGTCAAGTTTTTCAAAAGTCCAGTGGACATTTTAAATCTTTTCACCATTTTGATAAAGAATTTCAGAGTGAGTTTACTTTGGTGGTGGAGCATTGTGCTGGTCATTATGGAGGATGGGTCTGAGAATATTCTGAAGATCTGGTTTGGTTATGGCAAATTTCTTCAACTTGTGTTGAAGTTGAAGTCATTAAAGTATTTAACTTCTCCATCATAAATGGAGAATGGAATTGAAACTCAATTTAGTTGGATACAGGATCATGGGCTGAAAGTTGTTTTGTTTTAAGAGATTGAAGGTTGATGACCATCCTCTTCTGGCTTGAAAAGTTTCAGCTGAGAGATCTGCAGTCATTCTAATATTCTTCCCCTTGTAGGTTATGATTTTCTTGTGTCTGGCTGCTTGCAGCATTTTCATATTAACTTCACATTAACTTTGGTGAAGTTAATTACAATGTGTCTAGAAGATGCTTTATTTGCGTTGAGTCATACTGGGGTTCTGAAACTGTCTGCTATCTGTATTTCAGTATCTCTTGCCATGCTTGGGAAGTTCTCCTCAATTATCTCTTGGAGTAGAGTATCTGTGCCTTTCAGACCATCCTCTTCTCCTTCAGGGATTCCTATATGGTGAATGTTTGCTCTTTTGGAGTGGTCCCACAATTCTCTCAGGGAATGATCCATTTTTGCTTTCCACTTCTCTTCCTCTTTGAGCATTTGGGAGCATTCAAAAGCTTTGTCTTCAATGTCAGAGACCCTTTCTTCTGCCTGTTTCTTCTACCCTTCATTCTGTTACTGTGGGATTCTACTGTATTTCTTAGATCTTTGAGGGCTATAAGTTCTTGCCTCAATGTATCATCATCTTTGGTGATTTTGTCTTTGAATTCTTGAGACAACTTTTGTATTGCTCCTGGAATTTCTAATTCCAGCTTTATCTCCATTCTGTTAATCTTATTTGCAATCCAAATTCTGAATTTGATTTCTGACATCTCAGCCATTTGTTTATGAATGGGATCTTCTATTGTGTCTCCTTTGTCATTCCTTGGGGGAGTTGCTGTACTCTAGTAGAGTAGTTCAGGGGGCTGGTGCCTCCTTCCCCATCTTGCACCTCCATCACACCCAGGCACTGGTAGCCCCACAGAGCTGTGGCCCAATTCCCTCCAATGAGCAAATGTGCCAGGGATTTGAGCCTGCCAGAGTCAGAGGGAAGTCAATGCCTCGTCAGCCAGGTGACCACACTCTGCCACCAGCTGGCTGGGGGAGTTGAAGTCTGACTACCTCAGGTGCTCAATTGAAACTGGGGAGTGTTCCACCTGAGCTCGTTCCAAACCAGAGGTTAACAAAGCAGCAAATGTTTTTCACCCTCAGACACTGTGCCTCTGCCCCAGCCTCTCTATTCCTTTGGTATCCCTGCAATACGACATCTAGCTCCCTTTTATAGTCCACAGAATTGGGAAGGTGTTGCTCTGAAATTTGACCCCAGCAGGATTTCTTTATTAGTGCTGCTGCTAGGTGGGAGGTGTCTCCACTCAGGTTCCTGCACCTCAGCTGTTCCCAAGCCTTTACCCATCATGCAGAGATCCAGCCTCGACCCGCTGCTGAGCTGCACTTTCTTAGAGCCAAGCCAGATACCTGCTTCCTAGCCCCGTGCCTTTTTGCACTGTTACCAGATTCACAGTTACAGCATAACTGTGCTACATCAGACCATGCAATGCCCAGTCATAACAAGTAACCATGAACATTCTGGTCTCTGCAGGGATTGGGCTTTTAGACTTCCAGGCCAGGGGGAAGGGTGGACTGGGAGTTCAAAGTGTGAGGAAAATATTTGTTCAACCTTCATGCCAGACAAGAGAATGCCCAGGCTCACAGCAGGGACTCTCTGGAGAAGGAGTCCTAGCTTCCAGCAATTTGCTCCTATGGTGTGAGAGAAGAGGACCTCAGTTCACTACTCACTAGTACAGATCCCACAGCAAGCAAACAAGCAACTCTCTTAGGGGAGGGGATGGACATGCATCCTCTTTGGGAGTGGGTTCTGTACCTGAAATTTATTTCTTTGGAGTTGTAGCTTGCCTCAGCAGAGAAGACATGCAGTTATCAATCTCTTCTCTTGCCTTGGCTCCCACCCTTCAGCTTTGTTGGGTTCTTTCTGGCCCTTATCTCTCCTTCTGGATGGGACTTTCTGTTGAAGCTGGCTTCAGTTGGCTATCATCCCCCACTCCCCTTTGCTCTTGTTGAATGTGAAAATTGGAGTTAGGGAAAATAGCCACCCTGAGGATTTAGCAGAACACAAGGCACATTGGAACAAAATGAACAAACAAAAAAACCAAACAGACACACAAACCATCAAAAACAAACACAAACAAACAAAACTTGAATAGCCTGATGTAAGCACTGTCAGCAACTGTGAGAGGAAGGGGAGGGTTTGGTGCCCATAGCCCAGCAGACAGGGCATCAGCCACACATACCAGAACTGGTGAGCTCAAACCTGGCCCAGGGCCCACCAAATGACAATGACAATGACAACCAAAAACAGCTGGGTACTGTGGCGGGCACCTGCAGCCCCAGTCACCTGGGAGGCTGTGGCAAGAGAACCACTCAGCCAAGAGAGTTAGAGGTTGCCATGAGTTGTAACGCCACAGCACTCCCCTGAGGACAACATAGTAAGACTCTATCTAAAATAAAATAAAAGGAAGCAGAAAAAAAATAATTAAAAAAATTTTAACAATAACTCCTACAAGAAAGAAAAAGGGGAAAATGTAAAAAAGCAAAAAGACCTAGCAAAGGAAGAAAAGAGGCAATAAAATTATATATATATAAAAACACAACTATACATTTGCACTAGGGATTGACTTTAGTAGGAATATATTTACATTGCAATACACTTTCTGGACACCAGGTGGCGCTGTAGTGGTTCCCAGGCTTATACCTATTTCCTGGCTTAGTTTGTTCTTAGTGTTTGCCTGATCACTCGCTTGGTGCTTAGACCCTGCGGAACTGTTGATTCCACTGATCTAAAAACATCTGCACAGGCAGGTTTCACAAGTTCTCCTTGCAACAATTCCTGTGAAGTGCGGGATATCCTGGGCCAGTTCCAAGTGTAGGATTACTGTCTGTAGGTGAGACTCAAATTGCTGCTCCTGGCCTGCAGCAAGAGCCATCTCCCAAATTTTAAAGCAATGGCCTCTTCCTATCCAGTATCTTTCTCATCTGAGTGTCTCTCCCGCCAACTAACTGTGATGGTGTGGCACCAGAGGACACCCCACTCTGGCTGCCTAATTCTGCTCAGGAGTCTACACTTCACCTTCTTCCCTGATTTTTCTTTAGCACTAGCTCCCTTCCATTTCTATTATAAAGTCACAATAGACTTTACACCTATAGACTATAGTATTTCTCACAAGAAAATAAAAAATGGCAACCTAAGTTGGTATGAAGAGGCACAACCTAATGATCAGAGATACTACTATGCTCAACTCTTTCTAAAATTTGGGAGATGGCCAATACTATGACTTTGACATATAGAATTAGAAAACCATTCAGGAATTCTGAATTTTCCATTCTTCTCATGAAAGGCTTCCTTTCTCATTTATAGCTTCCCTCTCCACGTCCCCCTAAGTGGCTGGGAAAGCAGAATTTATAGTGTAAAAGCTACACTCTCCCTAGTCTAAACCATTGAGGACCTTCCCCAAAGCAGAGACGGATAACTAATTCCCTTTGGTTTTTATTGTTTCTCATTTCTCTCCCTAGAATAATCTAAGAGAAAAATGAGTAATTGTTTTTTTGAGACTTTCAGTTAATAAGGAGTGCATAGATAAATCTTTCTTTATCTAACCCTGCTGAGAATAACTGTAAGTTGAGCTTTCTAAATCAGAAAAGTTTTAGTGCACATGATGACATGTGCTGTTCTAGAAATGCTAAGCAATCTTCAATACGCATAAAACTTCATCTCAGTTCACTTGTGGCAACATTATGTTTTTGGATGATAGATTGAGGTCAGAAAGAGTGAGCAGAGTAGTATCTCAGATCATTAGGTTGTGCCTTTTCATACCAACTTAGGTTGCCATTTTTTATTTTCTTATGAGAAATACTATCTGTAAGAACCAGACTTTACAGCTATTAGATTCCTGGTTGCATCTGAAATGCATCACTGGGCCATTTGAAATGAGCATGCTATAATGAGATCTAAGATTAATACAGTTATATGGTGTTTTTAGCCGTTTTAATGTCAGATGTTGATAGGCGTGCAGTAGTTCCTATCCATGTTACATCACTTGGTTGTGTGTATGCAGCTTCAGAATAACCCACGTCTGTTTTGAACAGAACCAATGTCAAACCCAACATATGTAATTTCAACTTTATGCATTGGAATATAGATTCGTTTTACATAAAGAGTTGCCTAATAACTATTATGTTCCTAATTCATTTAAAATGATTAAAATAGAAGATTTGTTTGGAATGCCCGATAAAAACTGTTCCACACAATAGTAGTACTTCTATCTCTTGAGGATTAAATGATACACATTATTACAAGATGAATGATAACCATTATACTACAAAATATCAATATGGTAAAAAAGAAGAAACAAAGCATCTGATAATTGTAATAAGTGTATTTCACTCTCTGATAATTATTTGATATTTTTCCTTTTGGGTTTTAATGTATTTGAATTTGTATTTGGATTATGCAACATGTAAGCATGTATGTATGTTGTGTACAATCTCATCAAGCTGTTCCTGGGATTTGTTTTCGTTATTAAACCCTATCATGTAAGTTAGAACTACAAAACAGCTTATACCTTAAACAACCAAACAAATATCAAAACAAGAAAATGAACAACACCTCTCAAAACTAACAACAACAAACACTATTGGGGCAACTGAACATATTTAATGGTTGCATGGGGGGCAGTCAGGGACTGACCCCACCAATGTTTTGTTCTTATATAGTATGTTGTCCTGTGTAAACAAATACACAAAAAACCATCCGCGGGGGTCATCCCCTGACCTCCCCTTTGGGATCTGACTTTGTGGAAAACCCTTTGGAGATGTTACCTATTATTAAACCAGGGCAATGAGTAATTCAAAGTTGTTCTTTCTGTTATACTTTGTGGATATAAGTGATCCCAATGAGAAGATTTTAGTACTGAGTCAGATTTATAGGTTGCTTTCAGAAAAGTCATGTTAACGCCCCACCCCATCTTTGTAGGAGGAAAGCAAGAGGAAGGTAAAAAGGGGAGCGTCAAGGCAAGATGTAAAGACCACTTACTGTCCGTTTGCCAGGGGACTGGACTACAGTATCTCTGAAGCCGTACCGTGTCACTGTCACAGTTTTTGTGGTAGTTGTGGCAGGCATTCAATATTTATATATTTTTAAACAAAGTGCTCTCTTCATGATAGTAAACTCCTTGGTTTCCTTTTTTTTTTTTTTCTGAGACAGAGCCTTAAGCTGTCACCCTGGAGAGAGTGGCATCACAGCTCACAGCAACCTCCATTTCCTGGGCTCAAGTGAGTCTCTTGCCTCCGCCTCCCAAGTAGCTGGGACCACAGGCGCCCGCCATAGTGCCCGGCCATTTTTTTGGTTGCAGCCATCGTTGTTTGGCGGGCCCAGGCTGGATTCGAACCTACCAGCTCAGGTGTATGTGGCTGGCGCCTTAGCCCGTTGAGCTACAGGCGCCGAGTTCACCTTGGTTTCTTATATATAGGATATCGGGAGAAAGATTGGCTGCTTGGGGAAGCTATTTCTTTTCACATCTACACAGATTTTCCCCTTAAACACATCCATGTAAGTGGGGGATGTCCTAGGACCATTCTTACTTGGGTTCATTCGTTACTCTGTAGTTATATTTTGCACAAGGACTGTACATGACAACATTCCCTGATTTTGACCCTGCATTTTGAAATTTATAGTTAAGTAATTGTTAGGTTCAAATGCAGAGATTAATTTTGCCTTGACAAGATGGATCCAGCTGAAGCATTTGGTTGGTTTTAGATAGTTACCATCATTGCTTTTGATGGCTATGGACCATGATACTCAGTAGTAGGAGAGCGCAGCTATTTGTAAGATCTAAGCAATATTGTATGGAATTACAACTGCAGGTACGGTCCAAAGGGGCTGTGTTAATAAACCATCCTACAGTTTATTTTGTGTGTGCATGTGTCTGAGAGTTTCAACTTCTTCCTTTTGAACAAGCCCCAGTTATCTTGGGCCAATAGAGGAGCAGCGTGGTAAATGGAAGGATCGGAGGAGCTGTGTGTAAGTTTTGGCTTTATTTTCACCTGTCTGAGCCTCTGTTTCTTATCTGAGAAAATGAAGATTATCTACTGCACTTCAGTGTAATCTGGATTAAACGTTATAATTAATGTATATGTATGTACGTTTGTAAAATTGTCAGGTGCTATGAAAATGCTATGAAAATGTCATTTAATAGTAGTACTACCCAGCTTTCCCTCCTCCATGCATTCTTTTTCCTATTTATTTCAGTTGTAAATAGTGTAATGACCATATCTGGGGACAAAAAAGGTGAGACTAAAGTGAAATGGATTTATTCTACTCTGTGGGAAATTCTGTATACTCCTTTTAGCCTTTCTATTTCTTTTAGATTTAGAGTTTTTGCAGATAAGAAAAAATGACTTCCTTAGGAGGATGTTGTTCGAATAACTTTATACTCATATCCTGGAAGTGTAGCAAACAGCCAGTCTTATGAATGTGTCAGTTTAGCATATATAGCACATAACACAAAGGAGGGGAGAAAGAGAAATAATAAAATAATGAGCTGTAATGGTGATGAAGGCAAAGGCTCCACCTATCTTTGATTAATGTTTAAGTCAGTTTTGGCACCAGTGAGGCTGACCTTTCTAGGTGTGTAAAGCAAGAAACAGCAGGATAGGTGCACAAGGAAGCCACTTCACACGTTCACTGGTCTGTCTTCTTTGTCAGCTGTCCTTTGGCCATGGCTGCAGGCTTTTACCCAGCTTATACAGAGTTTATCACGGCTCAGCTCGCAGCTTGTTCCTTCAGGATGTGCTTTCCCACACCCTGTGAAGTAATGGGCTGTGCTGCATGTGTTCTCTTTGATAAAGTCTCCTTAACCAACTTAATTATCCTGGGCAGGTTTAGCATTGCCCAGATGAACAAGAAATGCCACTTTGCACTTACATATTCTATATTTAGACCCATAGAGAGAGAGAATTTGAAATTTTTAAAAATTAAATCATAGCCATGTACATTAATGTAATCATGGGGTACAATGTGCTGGTTCCACACACAATTTGAAATGTTTTCATCAAACTGGTTAACATAGCCTTCACAGGATTTTCCTAGTTATTGTGTTAAGACATTCATACTCTACACCTAGTACATTTCACACATACCCTTGTAAAATGCACTGTAGGTGTGGTCCCACCTATTACCCTCCCTCCACCCATCCTCTCCCCCTCCCTATCCCTTTTCCCTTTCTTCTTGGGCTATAATAGTAGGGCTGAGTACATTGGATACTTTTTCTTCCATTTTTGAGATATTTTGCTAAGAAGAATATGTTCTAGCTCCATCCATATGAACATGTAAGAGATAAAGTCTCAATCTTTTTTTTTTTTTTTTGCAGTTTTTGCTGGGGCGTTTTAACCCATCACCTCCAGCATATGGGGCCGGTGCCCTACTTTGTTGAGCCACAGGTGCCGCCCTCTGGATCTTTCTTTAAGGTTGCATAATATTCCATAGTGTACATAAACCACAATTTATTAATCCATTCATGGGTCAGTGGGCACTTGGGCTTCTTCTATGACTTAGCAATTAGGAATTGTGCTGCAATAAATAGTCTGGTACAAATATCTTTGTTATAATGTGATTTTTGATCTGGATATATACCTCGTAGAGGAATTATAGGATGGAATGGCAGGTCTATTTTTAGATCTCTAAGTATTCTCCAAACATCTTTCCAAAAGGAGCATATTAGTTTGCATGTAGAAGTGTTCCCTTTCCTCTACGTCCACACCAACATCTCTAGTTTTGGGATTTTGTGATGTGGGCTAATCTTACTGGTGTTAGATGACATCTCAAAGTAGTTTTGATTTGCATTTCTCTGATGATTAAGGATGATAAGCATTTTTTTCATATGTCTGTAGGCCGTGTGCCTGTTGAGAATTTGAATTTTATAATTTCATATTCTATACATAGACGTATGAATTCTTCAGCATCCATAAGGCATATGCTTTTCTTTATATGCCTGGAGAAATGACAGTGATTACATTGTAAATGATCAACCATAGTGAATCCAACCTATAAGTTTGAACTTTTCTTCTTATCCTTCTATGAGTGCAAACAAGTTGAGTTATTTTATTAGTAATTAATACTTCTCTGATATTAATTATAAGGAGGTCAGACAAATAAGATGCCTTATCTTTGCCCTCTATTACTGCACATTATATCAATGTGGCTGGGTGACAATATGGTAAATGTCTTTGTTAATCTCATCCCCTGTTTATAGATTAGATAAGTGTTTTTTTAAACATTTTGACTTATGACCTGTAGTAAGAATGTGTTTCATATCATCACCCAACACATGTATGCCTACATACAAATATAGGACACAATTAAAAATTTGTTTTATGATCCACTAAACAGTTGCCAAACATAGCTTGAAAAACACTTTACCATTTGAAAACCAGTATGCTGTGGTCTGGAGGCTTGTTTTCTTAGGGTCAGTTACAGCTCCCTCTAAAAACAAGGCTAAAACGGGAATGGCGAGGATTGATTTCCTTCAGTAGGTATACATGTAAGATTTTTAAGGCTTATCTTACAGGATCAAGGAGTGTCATCATGCCCTATCTGAAATAGCAGAGAAAAGATCAAAACATTGAAGCAAATAGGTTTAGAAACCTCTTAGGACAAAGATATTAAACTTTCTTTCCTGATGAAATCCACTTTCCTTCTACTTTTCCTCTTTCCATGATACAAGGATATAGGTGTTATATTGAGACAGAGGAGGTTTAAGGAAACTTACAAAGTTATTGTAAGAAGTAGACTTAGAACATATTCATAAAAGTTTCTCTGTATGTCAAGGTGACATCTTCTTTGATCTCCATGATGTGGACAAATTAGGTATGTTACCAATAACATCTTCTTCTATACTGCTGAATTATCTTTGCCTTAACTTATGTGACTCCGGGTATGGTGTGCAGCAGGAGAGATGAGTCAGTGTAGCCTCAGTAAGGTTGATGATTTATCTCTTCCACCTGTAAACTGCTATGGCACTCACTGCTTATTTTAGACCATTTGGTTCTTTGCTCTATGAAAGTCTGTGATGATAGACTCTAATTATTTAATATCTATGAATTGTATCTCTACAGTGAGTTTCTTAAGAACATCTTTCATTTAATTTTTGTATCCTTTGTGTACCTCCAGGAAACTATTCAGCTCCCTCCAAATATTCTTTTGTTTGTTTGTCTCGAGACAGAGTCACCCAAGTTGGGGTGCAGTGGCAGGATCATAGCTCACTGCATTCCCAAAGTCCTGGCTTCAGTGATCCTCCTGCCTCAGCCTCTTGAGTAGCTGAGACTACACATGCACACCACCATCCCTTGCTAATTGTTTTTAATTTTTATTTTTGTAGTGATGGAATCTCTCTACGTTGTCTAGGCTGTACTCAAACTCCTGGTGTCAAATAATCTTACTGCCTCAGAGCCTCCCAAAGTGCTGAAATTATAGGTGTGAGTTACCATGACCAGCTCAGCATCTTTTTACCATTTATTTTTTACAAACATATTACTCCCATGTTTTCCTAAATCTTCATTACTAATTCCTTATCTTTTTCTTCTCAATTCATTCTTAGATCTTTTATTTACACTCCAGCATAAATAATCAATAATAAACTAAAGTGCTATCCCCAGAGGCATTTGTACTTTTTTAAACTAAAGGGATTTCTCAGTGATTTTCAACTGGTGAGCTGCAGTACACTGGTGTGCCGTGAAAAGATCTTAGGTGTGCAGTGAAAAATTTTAAAGACCATTAATTAAATTATTTTTGAAAGAAATTCAAAGCGCAGTAAGTGTATACTTTTTAAAACTCTTTTTTCAACATAATTTAAGTGTGCCATGCAAGTTTATTTATAGGTTCAAGTGTGCTGTGAGATAAAAAAGGTTGAAAAACATTACTTTAAACTAAAAGAAGAATTTTAATCAGTAGTCAGAAAGAGTGGCCAAGATTTATTAAGTACTTAATAAGTTCCATGCACTACTGGAATCACTACATGTGGGTTAACTCATTTTAATTTTCATAGTAGCACGATCAGGTAGGCACTAACATTATTAGTCTTATAGATGAGAAAACTAAAGCACAAAGACTTTAGTAATTTGCCTAAGGTTGCTAGGCCTGAAATTCTGGAGCTAGGATTTGAAGCTAGGTAATTTGACTTTAGTGCTGGTTCTGTCAAACACTACTTTATGCTACCTACCTTGCCACTGAGTTATTTATTTCAAAAATTGATCATTCTAAGTCCATGAAATGCTGTATTGAGTAAAAACAAATCCAGGCAGGCTCTGTTTTCAACTCAAGACAAGCCCTTTCACTTTTCTGAAACCCAGGAGTGCTCTCCTCATTTTGCTCTGTGCCCCCTTCTAGCTGGGAGTCGGGACTCTGCCCTTTGTCAAAATTTATCTTTAGGAAAGAATTTATTAGAAGAAAAACAGTTAAGACATATTTTTCCTAGGGGAAGTCTTAGTTGATTGGTGTGGCAATTATTAAGTCATTGTTTTTCAGTTCCAAATTGACCCTCTATAATTAGTAATGCTGGACTGGAGCTCTGCCAAGTATCCTTTGTTGTTGGCTGGTGTCCTGTTAGGATCTGTCAGAGTGACAGCAGAAGGAAATTGGAAGGCAGGAGGGGGAGAAAGGGCAATTTTGTGCCCCTTCCTGTCTGCTCCCTGTTGTCACATTTGTTATCCCAGCAATGCAGCTTTACCTGGGGATGTAGAATATTGGGCACAAAATTGCATCTTTTGCAAACAGTAGCTTTCATTGGTTTTAATCATATTATCAAACAATTGTGAAGAAAACCAATTGTTTATTCTTTTGAAAATTTTTTATTTTATTTAAATTGATATATAATAGTTGTGCATATTCATTGTGTACATAGTGATGTTTTGATATGCATAGTGATCAGATCAAGATAATTACCATCTATATGTTGTTGTTATGTTGTTGATTTTTTGTCTAGATGATCTGTCCAGTGCTGAGAGTGGGATGTTGAATCCCCAAACATCATTGGATTGAAGTCTATCTCTTCCTTTAGATCTATTAATATTTGTTTCATATTAACATATCTGTGTGTTCTTATGTTGAATCCATAACTATTTAAAGCTATTATATTTTCATGTTGAACTGATCCCTTTTTTATTATACAATGTCCTTCTTTATGTCCTTTTATGGCTTTTGACCTGGAATCTGTTTTGTGTGGTATGTGTATAAGGATGTTTGGTTTCTGTTTATATGGAATGTCTTCTTCATCCACTTCACTTTCAGTCTATGTATCTTTACAGGTGATTTTTTGTTTTCTTTTGAGACAGAGTCTCACTTTTTTACCCTTGGTAAAGTGCTCTGGTATCATAGCTCACAGCAATCTCAAACTCTTGGGCTCAAGTGACCTTCTTGCCTCAGCCTCCTGAGTAGCTCGGGCTATAGACGCCTGCCACAATGCCCAGTTATTTAGGAGATGGCGTCTTGCTCTGGCTGAGGCTGGTCTCAAACCTGTGAGCACCAGGCAATCCACCTACCTTGGCCTCTTGGAGTACTAGGATTACAGCATGAGCCAGCATGCCCGGCCTTATGATGTGAGTTTCTTATAGGCAGCATATATCTGGAATTTTTTTTTTTTGAGATGGAGTCTCACTATGTCACCTTTGGTAGAGTGCTGTGAAATCATAGCTTATGGCAACCTCCAACTCCTGGGCTTATGCGATTCTGCTGCCTCAGCCTCCCCAGTAGGTGGGACTACAGGCACCCACCACAATGCTTGGTTTTTTTTTGTTGTTGTTGTTGTCGTCATCATTGTTGTTTAGCTGCCCTGGACTGGGTTCAAACCCACCAGTCTGCGTGTATGTAGCTGGCACCATAGTCACTGTGCTATAGATGCCAAGCCTATATTTGGAATTTTTTTTTTTTGGTAGAGACAGAGTCTCACTTTATCACCCTCGGTAGAGTGCCATGGTGTCACACAGCTCACAACAACCTCCAACTCCTGGGCTTAGGTGATTCTCTTGCCTCAGCCTCCCAAATAGCTGGGACTACAGGCACTCGCCACAACGCCTGGGTATTTTTTTGTTGTTGTTGCAGTTTGGCAGGGGCTGCTTTTGAACCCACCACCTTCAGTAATGGGGCCAGCGCCCTGCCCACTGAGCCACAGGCGCCACTCAACAATTTTTTATTTTTTTTTGTAGAGACAGAGTCTCACTTTATCGCCCTGGGTAGAGTGCCGTGGTGTCACACTGCTCACAGCAACCTCTAGCTCTTGCGCTTAAGCGATTCTCTTTTCTCAGCCTCCCTAGTAGCGGGGACTACAGGCGCCCGCCACAGCGCCCAGCCACTCAACAATTTTTTTAAAAAAAGTATTCAGCTAGTCTGTATCTTTAAAATGAGGAATTTAATTTATTTACAATCAAGGTTATTATTCAGAGATGAGGACTTACTTGTATCATTTTATTAAATGTTTTATGGTTGTTTTGTGTAGCCTTTATTTTTTACTTCCTCTCTTATTGTTTATTTTTGTGGTTAGGTGGTTTTCTGTAATGATAAGATTTGATTTCTTTCTATTTATCCTTCATATTATCATATCTTCCAGTGAGATTTGCATGTGTTCATGATGGTGGTTAGTGTCTTTTCACTTCCAGATGTAAGATCCCCTTGAGCATTTCCTGTGTGGCTAGTCTAATGGTGATGAATTTCCCTTATTTTTTTTCTCTTTTTATTATTATTATTTTTTTATTGTTGGGGTTTCATTGAGGGTATAAGAAACCAGGTTACACTGATTGCATTTGTTAGGTAAAGTCCCTCTTACAATCATATTTTGCCCCCAAAAGGTGTGGCACACAGCAAGACCCCACCTGCTTTCCTCCTTCCCTCTCTCTGCTCTTCCTTTCCCCACCCCTCCCTCATTCTTTCTCTCTCTACTCTCCCCTTCCCCACTCCCATCGTGTCATTAATTGTCCTCATATCAAAATTGAGTACATGGGATTCACGCTTTACTAAGCATGTGATGCTTTACTAAGAATAATGTGTTCCACTTCCATCTGGGTAAATATAAAGGCTGTAAAGTCTTCATTTTTTTAAATGGCTGAATAGTATTCCATAGTGTACATATACCACAGCTTGTTAATCCATCCCTGGGTTGGTGGGCATTTAAGCTGTTTCCACATTTTGGTGATTGTAAATTGAGCTTCAATAAACAGTCTAGTGCAAGTGTCCTTATGATAAAAGGAATTTTTTCCCTTCTGGGTAGATGCCCAGTAATGGGATTTCAGGATCAAATGGGAGGTCTAGCCTTAGTTCTTTGAGGGTTCTCCATTCTTCCTTCCAAAAAGGTTGTATCAGTTTGCAGTCCC
>CAUYON010147242.1:0-30814 GCA_963573935.1 Arctocebus calabarensis | reverse complement strand
CAAGAAACCATGTTACACTGATTGCATTTTTTAGGTAAAGTCCCTCTTACAATCGTGTTTTGCCCCCAAAAGGTGTGGCACACACCAAGACCCCACCCACCTTGCTCCTTCCCTCTCTCTGCTCTTCCTTTCCCCACCCCGCCCGCATTCTTTCTCTCTCTCCTCTCCCCATCCCTCACCCCTACCATGTCATTAATTGTCGTTAATTGTCCTCATATCAAAATTGAGTACATGGGATTCATGATTCTCCATTCTTGTGATGCTTTACTAAGAATAATGTGTTCCACTTCCATCCAGGTTAATACAAAGGCTGTAAAGTCTCTATTTTTTTTAATGGCTGACTAGTATTCCATAGTGTACATACACCACAGCTTGTTAATCCACTCCTGGGTTGGTGGGCATTTAGGCTGTTTCCACATTTTGGCGATTGTAAATTGAGCTGCAATAAACAGTCTAGTGCAAGTGTCCTTATGATAAAAGGATTTTTGTCCTTCTGGGTAGACACCCAGTAATGGGATTGCAGGATCAAATGGGAGGTCTAGTTTGAGTTCTTTGAGAGTTCTCCATACTTCCTTCCAAAAAGGTTGTATCAGTTTGCAGTCCCAGCAGCAGTGTAAAAGTGTTCCCTTCTCTCTACATCCACGCCAGCATCTGCAGTTTTGAGATTTTGTGATGTGGGCCATTCTCACTGGGGTTAGGTAGTATCTCAGGGTGGTTTTGATTTACAGTTCTCTAATAATTAGGAATGATGAGCATTTTTTCATATGTTTGTTAGCCATTCATCTGTCTTCTTTAGAAAAGGTTATATTCATGTCTCTTGCCTATTGATATATGGAATTGTTGGCTTTTTTCATGTGGATTAATTTGAATTCTCTATAGATCCTAGTTGTCAAGCTTTTGTCTGATTCAAAATATGCAGATATCCTTCCCCACTGTGTAGGTTGTCTATTTGCTTTGGTTGTTGTCTCCTTACCTGTACAGAAGCTTTTGAGTTTAAGTCCCATTTGTTTATTTTTGTTGTTGTTGCAATTGCCATGGCACTTTTGGTCTGTTGTTTAAGATAGGGTCTCACTCTGTCTCCCAGGCTAGAGTGCAGGGGCATTATCATAGGTCATTGCAGCTTCAAACTCATGGACTCAACCAATCCTCCTCCTTAGCCTCCCAAATAGCTGGGACTATAGCTATGCACCACCACATCCAGCTAATTTTTCTACTTTTTGTAGAGACAGGGGTCATGTTCTTGTTTGGCCTGGTCTCAGGCTCCTGAACTTCTAGCCTCCAGCAATGCTCTCACCTCTGCCTCCCTGAGTGCTGGGATTACATATGCGAGCCACCGTGCCTGCCTGTTCTTTCCTTAATTGGCATCAGACAAAAGAATTCTTCTGAAATATTCATCTAGATTCTACAAGCACTTCATTTGGACATTTGTGCTAAAGGAAATTTACATCACCTGTTTTTTGTCGTTATTCTTCTTGTTGTTTTTTGGTTTGGGTGAGGTTTTGGTTTGTTTGTTTGTTTTTGAGACAGAGTCTTTGTCGCCCTCAGTAGAGTGCCAGGACGCCATAGCATCACAGTTCAGAGCAACCTCAAACTCTTTGGCTTAAGCAATTCTTTTGCCTTAGCCTCCCAAGTAGCTGAGACCACACTGTCCAGCTATTTTTAGAGATAGACTCTTGCTCTGGCTCAGGCTGGTTTCAAACTTGTGCACTCATGTACTCCACCAGCCTTGGCCTCCAAGTGCTAGGATTACAGGCATGAGCCACTGCGCCTGGCCTTTCTTTTTTTAATTTCTGCATCCTCCCCAGGTGTAACTGGCTATTGTCTTTCTCTTTTTAAGATTTTTATTTCAAAATATTAAGAGGGTACGAGTGTTTTTCTTACATGGATAGAATTGAATAATGCAAAAGTCAGGGCTTTTAGTGCCTTGACAGGCACAGTGATATCTAGTGTCCCAAAGTATAGCGACACACCACATTGAGCAACACTATTTTGATATCTTGTTCATTGAAATTTTCCCCAAGTGATACAGGCTTTGCCTTCTCTGTATGTTTGGGGGATGGGTGCTTTTTTTCCCCTTAATTTTTGCACTTACCCTGCCCAGGTCCTCTAAAGTAAGGATCTCAAGTTGCATGGCTACAGGGCTGGGGCAGGGAAGCACAGAAGTGAGGTGGGCTGATAGGTCCTGTGGGTCAGTGGCCATGCTCTTCAAAGGGGGCATCTGACACACAGCTTCAGCAGATCGCAGCCATATGGGAATGTGAACCCCTGGCTGCCACATCTTTTCTATTTTAAAGGAAGTTCAAAATCAGGATGTCATATATATGATTTTTTAAAAATCTTTTTAAAAACATTGGCTCATACATTAAAATAAAATCCTGTATGATCCAAGCAAAATACCTCTGTAATCTGGATTTGAGCCTCAAACTCTCAATTTTTGACTGATACCTTACACAGACAGACTCATAGTACAACTTGGTCAAGTGCCTAGAATTAATACATCTTACTAACTTACGTTACTGATAAGACTGTCAACCAAAGAAAACAGTAAATTAAGAATTTTCAAACTCATTGGCCAGAAGAAACTGACAAATCCCCTTAAATCATTTGGAGTTAGTTTGAATTAGCATTTGATTTATTATTAGGACATATACCAAAAAAAAAAAAAAAAAAACTATTAACTTCTGCTTTTTTGGCAGCTGTATAACTTCCTGCCTCAGTTGACACTACTAGAGATTTATTTCAAAGAAGTTAGCCATCCTTCTTCCTGATTTTGACATTGCAGTTTATTCTTGAGAAGGAGATGAATTTTGAAGGGAGGGAAAAGGAGAATCCCTCAGTAAAACTTTGAGTCTCTCTGACTTTCCCATACTCACTTCAGAGTTTAGGTTTCTAATGGGAAAATTTAAAGCAAGCTATTCTACTTAAGCAACTAACCTAGCCTCAAGTTTTTTTGTTTTTTTTTAATAAAGCTAGCATTTTTTATAAGATTAAAAATCTGCATTATAAGTAAGGATAAATCATTGCAAGATATTATCATCTTCTTCTCACAAGCAGGAAGCAATTAAGCATTGATATATCCCTGGCTGAATTTTAATGCAATTTTTAGTACTTAGAACTTAAAATGTGGATTCATACCTTACGGAAGACTTAAAAGAAACCTGCATATTAAAGAGAAGTTCCTGTGCTCTGACTCCTTGCATACGTGTAGAGGAATTTTTTAGGTCTAACTTTAAAATAGAAGGATATTGAAAAGTATGGACTTAGTGGTCTAATAGACTGGTGTTTGAATTTCAGATCTGTTTCTTAATAGCTGCAATTTATTTCTTTTAGGCTCTATTTTGTTGTTCATAAAATAGGAATGATATTAGCAACTTGATAGGGTTTGTGAGGACGAAATGGTAATACAAATATAGTTCTTAAAATAATGCCGACACATAGTAGGAACTCAGTACATACTACCATCCGTATCTCCTTTGCTGATTACTTGGTTTCCATAATCCCCTTTCATGAACCTGAATACATCTGCCTTTCACACCCTGATTTATCCTCAAACGGTACCTATCCCGTTGAAGGCAGGGTGGTAGAGTGGACCCACCTTGGCCTCTGGTTAGTTGGCACTGTCATGCAGACTCTTTGAGACTTAGTATCCTTTTCTAAGGAGAAAGTAAGAGAATTAAATTACATTATCTCTAAGTCCACTGATGTTATAGTTTAAAAGATGTCCAAGGGAGAGTCTCCTTGAAGCAGGTCTGCATGGAGTAGCCGTACTCTGATGGAGTAATCACAGCTCATTCAGCTTCGTGATGCCAGACACTTCATCCATTCTTTTCACTGAGTTTATTAGCTTCCAAGCCACTGATTCATGCTGACCAAATTCCCAGGATGGGGAGTGACAAAAATCCTAATTAATTACTTTATACTAAGAAATCTGACTGGCTCCAGAACGAGAATGGTTCATCTATATAGAACACTCTGCTCTGGTGATGAAGTCCACTTAAGGCATCAAATTATAGATAAGAGTTTTGTCTATGACCCTAGAATTAGAGCAGAGATAGTTTAGCTGCTCTCAAGAGTTGTTCCTGTCAGGTTCTGGTAGCCTAAGCAATTGCTTTTGTTCCTTCTGGAGATAGTTTAGTCTAAAACATACATCCAGGTTTATAAACAAATTTCAGATTAATACTGAGAAGTGCTTGATTTGAGGGGCTCCAATTTTGGTAAACTCCACATAGATCATCACTCTGCTAACACATTCCCACTCTACTGTACCCACATGTATGTTAAGCAGTTCTTCCTATAATGGGGGGCATGTTTTCTGATCCCTAAGTTCTTTGTATTCTGCTCTTATTTTGATTTTGTTCATTTATTCATTCAACAAACACTTAGAGCCCAACCAGTGTTTTACTTGTCAGCATTCAAGTGGTCCTTGAGGACTTGAAAGATTTATTCTTTAACAGAAACATCACAATCTTTTGCTGCTTGTATGTTTGTAGCATGGAGGAAGAGGCAACAGAGCTTTGGCATCACGTCAAAGCACTGGGAAAGAATTTTGGGGCACTTAAGTATGATAAGAACAAAACAAAACAATGACATCTTTTAGAAAGTACTTATGAAACATTTAGACTCTGAGAACTTGACTTTGATAAATTAGAAAGCCAGAAAAAAACAGAACTAGTTCCCTCTGGGTTTCCTTATCCTACTTATCCTAAATCAGCCAATAATCCTAATGGCTTTAAGTGGCTCTATAAATGCCTCTCTATAATTATGACCTCAAGAAAGCGTAAGAAGAGTTTTAGGGAAAGCTAAGTTAGTCAAGATGTTAGGAGATAAAAGGAAGTAATGACAAAATAAATATCAAAAGAGAATAAAAGAGGGTGTTATTAGCAAGGATTTTACGAGTATAGTATAGAATTCAGAGCACTTTAAACTTATTTGTTGAGTAACTAAGTGCCTGACATTATAATAAATTTGTGGAAAAATTAAAAAAAAAATGTGAAGACATAATCCCATATTCAAGGAGCTTGCCAAGCAAAGGTTAGATAGTGGCGAAAGTTAGGCTGAGCTTGGCAGGTTGAATAGGGTTTGGGTGAGAGAAGAGAGATCTTTCTAAGAGGGCAGGGGCTGGGTGGAGATAGAAGTCCTGCTCTTTTGTAACCTAAGCACCAAAGTGACAGCCCATCACTTTTGTCATCATCTCTTCATTTGAAGGAATCCACTTGGTCCAGCCACTCCTCAGGGGTAGAGGATTGCACAAGGAGTAAATACCGGAGGTGGAGAGCCTGTCAGAAGGGCCTACCACAAAGCCTAAATTAAGGAGGTCAGAACAGAGTTAGTTGGAAGTGCTTATCTTTCCTCTTGGGGCTAACTGTTGAGATCCTCCCTGATTTTTTTCACCAGCTCTCATGCAGTTGTGGAGCTGACCTCAGAAGTTCTTTGACTTACATTGTGAGGTGAATCTTAGGAAAGTCACACTTCAGTTCTGTTCGTCGTTCATTTAGAGTAGATGTTAAAATGTTTTCCTAATGACTCATTTTTATGTGTGTGTTTAAAGGGGTGTTTCTGATGCTGGTCTTAAAGGTTACAAATCATACTTCATTGTCCTCTTTTATGCCAAGCCCCATTTGTGTTCAACTCCAGTCCTTTTCTGTAACTTCTCAGGCCCATGAGTAAAGTTTATTTCACTTACCTTTTGTGAACAAGGAAGAGAATGAGAGATGCCCTATATTAAAATGTGTGCAATAGATCCTAGAACAACTACCAAGGAAATAACTCAAAAAATGTTGAAAAATCATGAAATTAAAAGACTGCATAAGAAAATATTTACTTAGTACAAAAGAAAGTAGTGAAGGAGCAATAGTGGGGCAAAACATATGTAAGACCTACAGAAAACAAAAATGCACTTGTCAGATGGAATCCACCACACCAGTAACAACACCAACTGTGTAAGGAGTAAGCAGGCAGATGGCAGTGATTGTCAAGCTGGATTTTTTTTTTTAAATCTTGCTGTATACTGCATAAACTAAATAGAAAAACTATAGAAAAAAATCAAAAGGTGATTTTTTTTTTTAAAGATCAGCAAAATTGACCAACCTTTACTAGACTAAGAAAAAAGAGAATCAGAAATCAAACAGATTTGATTTCTGAATCAGAATCAGAAATTAAAGAGAAAACAGTACTACCAACCTTACAGAAATAAAAATAATTATAATCCTCTAAACAGTCACCTGCTAGGATATTGAACTCAACATTAAATAGACAAATTACCAGAAAGGAATGCCCTAGAATGTGAAGGAATTTGGCCTAGAAGAAATAAACAGAAATGTTCACCTAGAAAATGACTGTGATGCCTTTCCAGGATGCTCCCTTCTCCTCTCAAGGATGCAGTGGAAGTGTCAACCTGGAGAAGATGCTATACGATGCCAGAGGTGAACTCTGCCCTTAGTAAAATCCAGCTGGTGGGATATTCTCAGAAAATTGTGAGTGGTAACATCATTTTTTGTGATTCTTGAATACTTTGAATTCATATTGTTGTTCATTGGAAGGACCTTATAGTTCCCTCTGTAAGCCAGTCAGTTGCTGAGAACCTTCTTACTAGTATAAGGTGAAAAGACAGAGCATCTTGTTCTCCTGCACCCTTCCCACTGCTGCTCTTCCCTCACACCCCTCACCCTCATCAGATAACGTCCAATTGGCCAGCATGTAAGGAGTCAGGATCTTATCCTCATCACATCAGAACAGTGAACCCAACTGCACAGATTTTGGACAATTGCAATAGGAAACAGAGAAACAGTTCAGCAAGTATGGCTTTTGAGCTCTGACATAAGTGGCAGTCATTCTCATTTCTTCTGTCAATCTATGCCCAGAGCCACAGAACCTAATATCTAATGGAAAATGAAAGAGGAAAACCAAAGTATTTGACTCTTTGGTCTACTTGGCAATACATTCTCTCTGCCTTTTAATAAGTGGATCCCGAATGCCTTGGGGACATGGAGAGAGTTGAAACCATCAGGTGATGAGTAAAGCCACATGGGCTCCATTGTCATCATTTCTTTAAAATTTTCTGGTTTATTTTAAAATAATTTGTTTTTAAACTGAGAAGGACATGTGAGTTGTTTTTCCCTGCAAACTTAACTGGTGTCACTAAAAGCTCATTACACATCTCCATGTGATTGTTTTCTAGGAGCTCTTTGGTGCAGTCCAGGTGACCCCACTAAGTTCTGGCTATGCGCTTGGAAGCTCCAACTGGATTATCCAGTCTCATTATGAGAAAGTATCTTATGTCTCTGGATCCTCCTTGCTCACCACACACCCTCAGGTAATTATAAATTCTCTTTTAACAACTCAGCCTTTTGGTTATTTAACTCAAACTCACAATGTATCCTGAGTACCATCAGCCATATTTAAATCTTCCTAATTTTGTTTTCTACAAATACTCTTTAGAAAAGTTAGACTATTCAAGTTTTAACAATTAGGATTGCAGTTTTCTCTGAAAGAACCCTTTTGCCTTTAGAATCACCTCTCGAGTTCTGAGATCCCCTAGTCCTTCCATAGCCTTATGTGAGACACAGGTGGTTATTCATTTACTCAGAAGATGTTAACTATTTAATATTTAAACAGCCAAGTGTCATGTACTCAGGTATTGGGGATTCAGGGTTGGCCAACGGGCAAAGTCCCTGATGGTGGATCTTATGTTCAGTTGATGTACGAGACAGAATGGTATATAGAAGAGAAATAAATGAGCAAAGTCATTTCAGATGTGAAATGTGATACAAATACTGGAAACAACAAAACAGGGTTATTTCTGGAGTTGCAGACACTAGTTTAGATTGGATGGCCAGGGAAAGCCTCTGGGAAGATCTCATTTGAACTGAGACCTGAAGAAACAAGCCTTGTGAAGCTGTGAGGGTTTGTATTACGAAGAGATGGCAGGTGAAAGGCCTCCAAAGCAAGAACAAGCTGGTCATGTCTGAAGAACAAACAAGGCCATTGTGATCACAGCATGCTAAACATCGTCAGAGTGATGTCCGAGAGGGCAGCAGACACCAGGTCAGGGAGGACTTTGTAGGCTGTGATGGAGAATTTGGGTTTTATTTTTAGGGGGAAACAATTAGAAAGTTTTAAGTTAGTCATTCATTAGTCATATTTGGCAAGAAGCCAAATATATAAACATTGTTATAGTTTATTCCTTTTTTAGGTATTTGTAAAGAATTTATTCATTTCATAAATCCTGGATTTCTCCACATTCATTAGTAGAAGTGGGAACGTTAGATAATTAGATGATGAATGGCTATATAGATAACTAGTGGAAATCTAGATCCCATTCGTTATTATTATCATAACCTCAAGAGTTTATTGTCTTCATAATAAAACAGGATGAAATTTAGAACTGGATGGCTTGGGCCTTTCTCTTCTTATCTTTCCCGATTTCAAAAATGTCTGCCTCTTGGCAGCATTCTCGTAGCTCTGCCGCTGGGCCATCCTGTTTTAGTAGAGACACAACGCTGGTCTGGATCAGGAGGATGTGTCTGCACTGCCGTTCTGCCTTGTGTTTTTAGACCTTCTTTCATCTCAAGGTCCAGAGGGGACAAGGTGCTATTTTTTCCTGCAGCTAGCAGAATTCTGGGCCCTTCCTGCTTATTGAAATCAAAAGCCCATCAATGTCATCATAATCTACTTCACTGAATCAAATTTTTTATTGGTAGCTCCTATCATTGCTGATATATTCTTCCATAAAAGACAGAAAGAGGACTTGGCTGCCAACTCTTCCAATTTGTCCTGCTTAGATCAAAGCCTTTACAGTAGTACTGATGTAACTTCCAGTAAATTATTCTTACAAGGTCCATAAATTTAAAGAGAAAATGAGGTCTTGAAAGTAATGAGCAACATACCTAAGTAATTAATTCTAATTTCTAGCTGGCAACCTGTGTTGTAAAAAGGAAAAAAAATTAGATTTTCCTTTACCCATATAATTGGATTCTATATTGAATTAGCAGGGATAAGAAAAGTTTTGGTTTGCAAAAAACTTAATAGTCTACTGCAGAGGTTAGCAGACTATGGCCTAATGATCAGATGTGGCCCACCGTGTGTCTTGTGAGTAATCATTTTTTGGAAAACAGCCACACTGAGATGTTTATAGATTGTTTTCAGCTCTGTATGCACTGTAATGACAGAGTTCTACTTGAACCTTGTAGAAAAGTTTGCTGACCCCTGGTCTGCTTGAGTGGAATCCTCCCTAACTAGGAAGGTCATGGGCTGCTATAATAATCTAATAAGAATGGGGGAATGAAGTTTTGATTCAGCCTGAGGCAATAAGAATGGAGAAAAAGTTAAAGAACACTTTGGCAGATTTTGGGGGGTTTTTTGTTTTGATTTGATTTGATTTTTCAGACAGGGTCTCACCCTGTTGCCTGGGATCAAGTTATTTTGAGAATCAAATTACACAGTTGAGGCTGGGTGCAGTGGCTCACACCTTGTAATCCTGGCACTCCAAGGAGGCCAAGGCAGGTGGATCACTTGAGCTTAGGAGTTCAAGACCAGCCTGAGCAAGAATGAGACCCTGTCTCTACTAAAAGTAGAAAAAACTAGCTGGACATTGTGGTAGGCACCTGTGATCCCAGCTACTCAGGAGGCTGAGTCCAGAGGATTTCAAGCCCAAGAGTTTGAGGTTGATGTGAGCTATGATAACACCATAACACTCCATGCAGGGCAACAATGAGACTCTGTTGCAAAAAAAAAAAAAAATATGTATTTATACACACACACAAATTATGTAATTCAGTGATTCTCAAAGTGTGATCTCCAGCCCAGCAACAGCAGATCTCCTTGTTAAAAATGCAAGTGCCTCTCCCAGACCTGAGTCAAAAACTCTGGGAGCAGGCCCAACAATCCATGTTTAATAAATATACTGCCCAGGTGAGTCTGGTGTACACTGAAGTTTGAGAACAGCTGCTGATATGTGTGATATATGGTTTTGAAAAAATAAAGCATTGTAGAAATTTGAGATGCTTTAAAGTAAAATCCATATTATATGCATAATAGAATATACAGTGTATGATGTCATGAATTTTGATATGATGTAATAACTGCCTAGGTCAAGGTGTGTAGAATGGAACCTGTTCATCTCTCCTTACGCCTCAGCCCATCAGTCTCCACCTCTCAGGCAGCCGCCGATCAGAGATAGACTTTTCATTACACACGATAAGAGAACCTGGTGATAGGTTGGACACAGAGCAATATTATATTTCTGTGTCCCTTAACAGATAACATTCCTTTTTAAATTACTAAGCATAATTCTCTGTTGTTTTTTAGCCCATGGACCAAGCTTCTCTCAAAAACAGTGATGTTCTTGTTCTGACGGGGCTCACGCAGATTCCCACTGCAAACCCAGACGGCATGGTGGGAGAGTTCTGCAGCAACCTAGGTCTGTAACCGCCTTCTATCTTGGTGGGATGCTACATCTTGAATTTATTAATTTATTTTTCGATACCTTTTGCTCCTGTAGTATTTTCCTCCTTCCTTCACAGAGTCCCCTTCTGAGGGATTTCTCCCCACTTTCCAATTTACTTCCACCATTTCCGCCCACCCTTCTCAGCCTCTTGTCATCTATAAGAGCAATTCTCAGTTGACCTGAAGCTTCAGTCAGAAGGGCTGTAAATTAGAATCTTTAGTATTTCTGTACATAAACTCTCAACATCTCCCACAGACTGTGTTTATTTACTCCCTTTGCTTTTTGGTGGGATTTTGGGGTGGAAAGGTTGTTTTCAAGGTAGTAGTTACCAAAGGAGGCAAGAATTACAGCTCTACTTTGCAAATAATAGCAGAAAAATGACTGTTACACTTTGAATTCACAGCATTAATGCAATAAGCGGGTGTATTTTTTCCCCACTGATATTTGGTTGATTTGTTTCCTTTGAGGAAAGACTAGGTTGGGAGATGTTGGTTTTTTACCTGGAAGAAATTTATTTTCCTTTGGGTATAATTATCAATGAAATCTAGAAATCATGCCTTGTAGAAAAATATTTTAGTTACTGTCTTAGTCTGCTTGGGCTGCCATACAAAATACCATACTTCTGGAAGTCTTTTCTTTTTACTTTATCTCCCTCGGTAGAGTGCTATGGCATCACAGCTCACAGCAACCTCCAACTCCTGGGCTTAGGCGATTCTCTTGCCTCAGCTTCCCAAGTAGCTGGGACTACAGGCATCTGCCACAATGCCCAGCTATTTTTTGTTGCAGTTTGGCCAGGGCCAGGTTTGAACCCTCCACCCTCAGTATATGGGGCCAGCGCCCTACCCACTGGGCCACAGGTGCCACCCAACTAGGAAGTCTTATTTTTTTTGCAGTTTTGGCTGGGGCTGGGTTTGAACCCGCCACCTCCGGCATATGGGGCTGGCGCCCTACTCCTTTGAGTCATAGGAAGTCTTAAACATCAGAATGCCACCATGGTCATGGTCGTTTCCTGATGGAGGCCTTCTCCCTGCTTGGAAGTGGCCACCTTTCTTGCTAAGTCCTCTGAAGAGAGGAAGTGTTCTATTGTCTCCTCCTTCTCCTACAAGGGCACGGATTCCATTGTGGTGGCTCCACCCTCATGACCTCATCTAACCCAAAAGCTCCTACCTCTACTATCATCACATTGGGGGTTAAGGTTACAACATATGAATTTGTGGGGATCATAGACATTCAGTTCATAACAGTTTTACCAAAGTGGAGTTAATAAGCTCAGACCTTCACCTGTAGCAACTTAAAGTACTACCTCTGCTCTAGGAAAGAGAAATAGTCATCTTGTTATATTTACATGGAAGGCACTATCCTTTGAAATTTCACTTAGCCATGCTAATAATCATAGTCTGTTTTTGTTCTTTGCTGATATTAAGTCAAAGGTCATTTGTTTTTACCTTGGGAAAAGTATTGGACTAATCTCAGGTAAAATCCTTGGTTTGTATGTTTAACTACAACCTCGAATCATAGACTTGAAGAACTTTGGGTTTGAAAGCCACCTCTCATCAAATCTGTGTCTCAAGATAATGAAACCACTTATTAAAAACGCAAATTTGAGAGCCTTCCCACAGACCTAGTAAGTCAGACTCCCTGGGGAGAGGAGACACCCAGAAGAAAAGCTGTAGTTTCAGCATGTTCTCTGGGAATCTTATATAAACGAAAGCTTAAAAATTACAGATCTCATTCATTCTGCTCATATATTGGATGAGGAAACTGAGGCCCAGCAAGGTGGTAGTGTCCTGCGGTCCTGTATCTTGGGACAAAGGAAGGACTCAAACCAGGTTCTTAAGCCAAAACCAGTGATACTGATAATTGATATTTTCCTCTGTACCATACGCCAGGAATAGCAAGTCCACCAGTACTCAAGTTATAGCATAGGTGAACCTGTATGTAAGAGTTGGGAACAGACGAGAGCAGGAGGTATCAAAGACTTTAGATCCTTTGCCAAAAATCCACTGTATCAGTTTGTTTTGGAAACGAAGCGAACTTGAATAGGTACTTTGGCTTTTGTTTTTTTGTTTTGAGCCAGTCATAACTTCCAATATTAAAAAGTTATAACTGGTTATACTTATTATAACTTAATTATAAGTTATAATTCCTCATTTAATAATTTAAATTATTCAAAAAGTATGGAAGATTTTCTTACAAAGGATAATAAAAGGAAGAAACACTAAATGAGTCAAGTAGAAAAACAGCCTGTTTCCTTGTAAGTTACTTAGCCCTGGTTAGAGGCCAAGCAGAGACAAAACTAGCAAACTGTGAGCTGGATCTAAAAAGAGAAGAAGCTTGGAGGTTCTGTCCTGATGTTGTGCCCAGGAGTTCCACAAAGACCACACTGCCAACAAGTTAAATTTAAAGAGGAGTCCTTTTATTGAAAAGCCAGCTGGCAACTGCCTCAGTGTTCCAACATGGGGTTTCTGAGAGCAGCCCCGAGTGCTTAAGGGGTCGGGTTTTGAAGGCTGGGTCTGCATCCTGGCTGGCACACAGGCTGTCCAGGTGTATCTGGGTAAGGTAGCAAGTAAGCATTATACAGAAGCAGAATTTTGCGGTTAGTTAACCATACATTTTTGTTTTAATATTTTCCCCTATACATCTTAGTTTCAGTACTTCCCCACCTGGTATTGTTTAAAAGTCAGTCCAGGAACAGTTGGTATCTCCCGGTCTGTTTCCCAGGGAGTTAGGGAAGCAAGAAATTTGGAGTGAACTAAAAGCAAGAAATTAATTACTACTTTCCCATCTATCTTGGGAGTGAACTAGACTTATTTCAGTTTTTTTGAAAGCTTGCAGTCCAGAAATTTGCCAGGAATTAGCCCAGGAGTTAACTGGTATTTTTCCATTATAGCCTAGGCCTGACACCTTTCTGCCTTAGCCGAGGCCTACTAGGCCTGAAAATACTTGAAAATGTTTAACCATAAATCAGAGGTGGGAAGAAATCAGCCCTCACAGTTTGGACTATGCACTACAGCTGCATCATCAACTGCCTTTTGTGACTCAAGCCAAGTAATAAGCAAAGGATGAACCTCAATGTCTGTGCAGTAATCAATGTGCTAGGAAATCAAGGGAATTCAAACACAACCATCCAACATTACTTGGTTTAGGCCTTTTTATTCAGAACACTGTAATTTTTCACAATCTTTGCCTTGAAATTTAGTTCTTAGACATACCCCTTCGTGTGGATTCTTTTTCTTTTATTTCAGATTAATATAAGGATATGATTAGTTTACAATGTTTGCACTTGTTAGGTAAAGTCCTTGTTGTAGATGTGCCATATACCATTAGGTTGTGCCCATTAGGTGGAAGCAAACCATCTCTTCTTCCCTCTCCCTCTCCCTCCTTCCCTCAACTTGAAGTGAATTGAGTTTTTCTCTTTATATGGGCATGTATTAGTTCATCTACTGGCTTCATATTAGTATTGAGTACATTAAACTTCCTTTTCCATTCTTGTGATGCTTTCCTAAGAAGAATGTGTTTCAACTCCATCCTGATTAATACAAAAGATGAAAAGTCTCTTTTTTATGGCTGAATAATAACATAGTTTGTTAATTCCTTCCTACGTTGGTGGGATTTTAGGTTGTTTCCACATCTTTGCAATTGTAAACTAAGCAATGATAAACAATCTAATATAAACGTCCTTATGATAAAATGATTTTTTTTCTTCTGGGTAGTTGCCTAGTAATAGGATTGCAGGATCAAGCGGAAGATCTATTTTGAGTTCTTTGAGGATTCACCATACTTCTCTCCAGAGAGTCTGTATTAGTTTGCAGTCCCATAGGCAGAGTAAAAGTGTTCCCCTCTCTCCACATCCACACCAGCATCTGCAACTTTGGGATTTTATGCTGTGAGTCGTTCTCACTGGGGTTAGATGATATCTCAGGGTGGTTTTGATTTGCATTTCTCTGATGATTAGGGATGATGAGCATTTTTTCCTATCTTTATTGGCCATTTGTCTGTCTTCTTCAGAGAAAATTCTGTTCATGTCTGTTGCCCAGTGTCCTGTGGATTCTTTAAAAGTCTCTCATCATGTCATTATTTATTTATTTATTTTGAGACAGAGACTCACTATGTCACCCTCAGGAGAGTGCCGTGATGTCATAGCTCACAACTACCTCAAACTCTTGGGCTTAAGCGATTCTCTTGCCTCAGCCTCCCAAAGCGATTCTCTTGCCTCAGCCTCCCAAGTAGCTGGGACTACAGGCACCTGCCACACGCCTGGCTAATTTTTTTGTTGCAGTTGTCATTGTTGTTTAGCTGGCCCAGGCCGGGCTAAACCCACCAGCCTCAGTGCATGTGGCTGGCACCGTAACCACTATGCATGGACTCCAAGCCTGGTCAGGTCATTCTGAGGGTCAGATATGTTCCGCAAGTATGATGAAAAGAATGCTAGACCTCATCAGGGTGCCTGGATTCTAGTCCAGCTTTGTCTGTTAGGAGAGGGATCCTTGGGCTAGTGATAAAAATACTTACTGAGCCTTAATGTCTTTATCCCTCACTACTTCAGTACTGCATACTTCAGATGCAAAAATGCAGTATACACTCTAAAATACTATATAAAGGTAAAATATAATTGTTACTCTTTTACATTGGAATCACCATTAATCTTTTTTTTTTTGAGACAGGGTCTCACTATGTTGCCCTCGGTAGAGTGCGATGGCGTCACTGCTCACAGCAATCTCCAACTCTTGGGCTTAAGTGACTCTCTTGCCTCAGCCTCCCAAGTAGCTGGGACTATAGGCACTTGCCATAATGTCTGGCTAGCTAAAGAGATGGGGTTTCGCTCTAGTTCAGGCTGGTCTTCAACCTGTGAGCTCAAGCAATCCAACCTGCTTTGGCCTCCTAGAGTTCTAGAATTATAGGCATGAGCCACCATGCCCGGCCCATTAAATCAATCATGATAGCTCAGCACCCTTTATTTACCCTTAAGATTAGTATGAATGTCAGTTTCTTTCTTTTTTTTTTTTTTTTTGAGACAGAGTCTCACTATGTTGCCCTCAGTAGACTGCCTTGGTGTCACAGCTCAAAGCAACCTCAAACTCTTGGGTTTAAGCAATTCTCTTGCCTCAGCCTCCCTAGTACCTGGAACTACAGGTACCCAACACAGCACTGGGCAATTTTTTTGTGGCATTGTTGTTTAGTTGGCCTAGGCCAAGAACAAACCTGCCAGCTTGGGTGTATGTGGCCAGCGCCCTACCCACTGAGCTATGGGCACGGCCTCAATGTCAGTTTCTTTATTATCATGTATTGAAAAAGTATCAGACACTTTCTGAGATTAAAGTCATATCTTCCCTGAAATAAGCAGAGGTATCTTATATCTTTATCTTCCTTTCTCCATTTTCCAGGAACCCAGAATTCATATGCTGTCCTTCACCCTTCTATCAATCAGTAAAATGTCCACCCAACAGGCATAGTGCACGGGTATATGGCACACTACATGCAAAACAACTACCAATCGGACTTTAACCTAGCAAATGCAAACTATGGGATCTGTTTATACTCCCCACATACATAAATAACCTCTGGGGAAAAAATCAGTAAGATGAGCCAATAAACTAACATATATTAACATATCACTGTTGTCCTTAATGTGTTATTCTTAACTGAGGAAGTTCCATTTCAAAAGATATATTTTATCATTAAATAAAATTCACGTTACTCCCTCCAGGAAGTACCAGGAAAATTTTTGTGTATGTTCACCTTGCAAAATTCTATTTATCCTTCAAGTCCCACTTCTTTTGCAGCCTTCTCAGTGAAACCTCTCTAGACCTTCCTGAGAGAGTTGCCATTTCCTCCTATGGATCTCCAGCATCCTTTGCCCACTCTGTTATCCTGTCACTTTAAGGATTAGAATATATGTTATGATGGGAAAATAATATATATGGAACAGTTGCCCACTATTCCTGGGAATCAAGGGAGTAGGGGGTTAGGAGGTGAGAACCTGAGAAGCCTAGATGCAGGCAGAACTGTTTGTAGTAAACGAGGACCGGAGTTTGTAGTAAAGTTTACTCCAGAGACACGAGAGAGATAAAGGAGACACTTTTATTTAGTTAATTCATTTTGAGACAGAGTCTTACTTTGTAGCCCTCAGTAGAGTGCAGTGGCATCCTAGGTCATAGCAACCTCCAACTCTTGGGCTCAAGTGATCCTCTTCCTTCAGCATCCCAAGTAGTTGGGACCACAGGTGCCCACCACAACTGCCGACTATTTTTTAGAAATGGGATCTTGCTCTAGCTCAGGCTGGTCTTGAACTTGTGAGTTCAGGCCATCCACCTGCCTTGGCATCCCAGAGTGCTAGGATTACAGGAGTGAGCCATCCTGCCTGGTCCTACATTACCATTTTACAAGAAATCCAAAAAATAAAATAGGCTCAGTGCCTGTAGCTCAAGCGGCTAGGGCACCAGCCACATACACCAGAGCTGGTGGGTTTGAATCCAGCCAGGGCCTGCCAAACAACAATGATAAGTACAACCAAAAAATAGCTGGGCATTGTAGCAGACACCTATAGTCCCAACTACTTTAGTGGCTGAGGCAAGAGCACTGCTTAAGCCTAAGAATTTGAGGTTGCTGTGAGCTGTGATGCCACCGTACTCTACTCAGGGTGACAGCTTGAGACTCTGTCTCAAAATAAATAAATAAATAAACAAAATAAACTGAAATAGGTGAGGCATGGTGGCTCATGCCTGTAATCCTAGGACTCTGGGAGGCCAAGGAGGGGGGATAGCTTGAGCTCACCAGTTCGAAACCAGTTTGAGCTCTACTACCATCTCTACTAAAGAAACAGAAAAAAAAAAAAAAAGCTGAGGCAAGAGGATTGCTTGAGCCCAAGAGTTGGAGGTTGCTGTGAGTATGCTGCCATAGCACTCTACCCCGGGTGATAGCTTGATACTCTGTCTCAAAAAAAGAAAAAGAAAAAAGTGAAATAAATTCAAGCACTGTAGAAATAAATAACATGAAAGGGGTAAGCGGGGTCCAGCAGCTCAAACCTGTAATCCTAGCACTTTGGGAGGTGGAGGTGGATTGCTTGAGCTCAGGAGTTTGAGACCAGCCTGACCAATAGCTGGACCCTGTTGCTACTAAAAAATAGAAAAACTAGCTGGGCGTTGTATCACATATGTTGATAGGTTGAGATAGGAGGATCGGTTGAATCCAGAAGTTTGAGGTAGCAATGAGCTACAATAATGCACGGCAACAGAGTGAGACTCCGACTCAAAAAAAAAAAAAAGAGAAGTAAAGTTCCCCTAAGTCTCAGCCCCAGAAATAACACTAGTAATCACTACAATGTGTAGAGAATCGTAGTATGTAGTTCAGTAATAAACTGCAACTAGGAACTTGAATGGGCTCCAAGGAAGTAACTTGACTATCCCCCAACTGGGACTAATCAATTATAGGGAGTAAGGTGAAAGTATGAGGTTAATCATCATATATGAATGTGCCTATTTCCACTATAACCAAGTGAACAGAGGGGTCTGGAATATCCATAAAATTTACAGGGAGGACAATGAAGCTTTGGTCACCACTGCAGTGACTAAAGCCAGTGTTAACCCTGCATTGCCTCTGCTGATTCTACTACCTCTCTGTTTTATCACAAAGTTTTTCTATATAAGGGGTTAAAATAAGTAACAGATCAGAACTCAGGAGGAAGCCAGCTATCTTAGTCTGTTGGTGCTACTATAACAAAATACCTGAGACTGAGTAATTTACAAACAACAGAAGTTCATTTCTCACAAATCTACAGGCTGGAAAGTTCAAGATCAAGGAGCTAGCAGTTTAAGTGTCCGATGAGACCCCAGTCTTCACTTCCAAAATACTCAACACTCAAAGCAACACTTCCTTGTTGCTGCATCTTCTGGAGGGGATGACACTGTTTGCTCACTTGACAGAAGAGACAGACAGGCAAGAGGGCTGACAGCTTGGCAAAACTTCTTTCATAAGGGCCTTAATCCCATTCAAAAGGGAGAAGCCCTCATGAATCCCTTATGGGTCCTAACTCTTAATACTATTACATTATTGATTAAGTTTCAACATATGAATTTTGGGGGACTGATTTACATCATAACACCAGGATTTCAGTTTGAGCTCTGCTACTACTTTGCTTTGTAACATTAAACACTGCTTGATCTTTTGGACCTTTTGTCCCTCATCGGTAAAGATAAAGACTGATCATAGTCATCTCTATCCTACCATTCTCACTATTGACAGTTCCACTATCATCTGTCCCCTGGAATAGCTCCCCTGTTCTCCAAGTCATCCTACCCTATGCCGTGTCTCCTAACTCCTGGTCATGCTGCACGGTTCTTGAGGGGAAAGGTGCTCTGTTGTGACAGCACATGGGTGCATAATTTGACTAGTTTAATGAAGAAGAACACATAAATAAGTGAGTTTGGAAAGGGAGAAAAGAAATGTGATGTGCATAATGAATTAGACTTCTTGGTTCACTATTTATTTATTTATTTAGAGACAGAGTTTCACTCAGTCGCCCTGGTGTCAGTGGTGTCATAGCTCACAGCAACCTCAAATTCTTGGGCTCAAGAGATCCTCTTGCTTCAGCCTCCCAAGTAACTGGGGCTACAGGTACCTGCCACAATGCCTAGCTATTTTGTTTTTTAAAGACAAGATCTTGGGTGGCACCTGTGGCTCATCGAGTAGGGCGCTGGCTCCATATACCAAAGGTGGCAGGTTCAAACCCGGCCTTGGCCAAGCTGCAAAACAAAAAATAGCCGGGTGTTGTGATGGGCGCCGTAGTCCCAGCTACTCAGGAGGCTGAGGCAAGAAAATCACCTAAGCCCAGGAGTTGGAGGTTGCTGTGAGCTGTGTGATGCCATGGCACTCTACCGAGGGCGATAAACTGAGTCTGTCTCTACAAAAAAAAAAAAGACAGGATCTTGCTCTTGCTCAGGCTGGTCTCAGACTCCTAACCTCAATCAATCCACCCACCTCAGCCTTCCAGAGTGCAAGGATTACTGGCATGAACCATCCTGCCTGGCCTTCTTAGTTCACATTGACATGATTTTTTGTCTGATAAAAATGGTGCTAGAGGCATTGTGTATATTACTTTCAGAGAAAATTAGGTTTTTTGTCAGGTGGGATCCCTCTGTTGATTTTCCTCTTATTTTTTAGGAAGAAATGAAAATTTTTTTTTTTTAGAGACAGAGTCTCACTTTGTCATCCTCAGTAGAGTGCTATGGCATCACAGCTCACAGCAACCTCCAGCTCTTGGGCTTAGGTGATTTTCTTGCCTCAGCCTCCCAAGTAGCTGGGACCACAGGCACCTGCCAGAATGCCCAGCTATTTTTTTTGTTGTAATTTGGCCAGGGCTGGGTTTGAACCCACCACCATGGGTATATAGGGCTGGTGCCCTACTCACTGAGCCACAAGCGCTGCCCAGGAAGAATGAAATTTTTAAAATCCCACAATTTTCTACACTACTCCACCATTCCATCTTCAGCCCATGAAATGCTCTTAGGCCTTGTTTCCCTTGGGGGATAGACAAATCTTTTTTTTTTTTTTTTTTGTTGCCCCTGGTAGAGTGCTGTAGCATCATAGCTCACAGCAACCTCAAATTCTTGGGCTCAAGCGATCCCCTTAGCTCAGCTTTTCATTTTTAGTAGAGACAAGGTCTCACTGTTGATCAGGCTAGTCTCAACTCCTGAGCGTGAGAGGTCCACCCACCCTAGCCTCCCAGAGTGCTAGGATTACAGGCATGAGCCATTGTGCCCGACCAGACTAGACGAATTTTTGAGGTCTCAGCTAACAGATCTGTAAAGGAGGGATAACCCTTGTTCTGCGTATTCAATGTGGTCAAAGTAAGAACCACATGAAATAGAATCAAAGTTTACTGGAGCTGTGAGTGCCCTTAGACACCACCTCGTTTCAGCCTGCATTAGACAGATAATGAAAATAAAGCTCAGAGAGGTTAGGACATGCTGAAGTCTTAAGGACATGGAAGTGGATGAGGAGGTCTTTTGGGACTTTTACAGATTTGATACTTTTCCCCTTCTACTTCATTTTGCCTCATCTTATATGCAAAGGGCTTCAAAAATATATAACATCTCAGTTAAGGTTCTTTTCGTGCCAGCAGAAGGAACTTTCCCAGGAGATTATTTATTTATTTATTTATTTATTTAATTTTTTGTGTGTGGAGACAGAGTCTCACTCTATTGCCCGGTAGAGTGCTGTGGAGTCACAGCTCACAGCAACCTCCAGCTCTTGGGCGCAAGCGATTCTCTTGCCTCAGCCTCCCAAGTAGCTGGGACTACAGGCGCCCGCCACAGCACCAGCTAATTTTTGATGCAGTTCGGCTGGGGCTGGGTTTGAACCCACAGTCCTCGGTATATGGTGTCGGTGCCCTACTCACTGAGCCACAGGCGCCGCCCCAGGAGATAATTTATTATAAAGATACAGAGACAGGAAGAAGTCAGGCTTCTGGAAGAACCAGAACCAGGAACTGGAAAGGTCCCTGAAATTACGACAGCCACGTCATGCTTCTCTTTGTACCTCTCTGGAGCTATGAGGTTTCTCATCTTTCTTTTTTTCAAAATATTAAGGGGGTACAAATGTTTTTGATATAGCTTGAATCAGGGCTATAAAACTACCCAGCACCCCAGTAGTGTTCATTGTACCCACTAGGTATGTTTTTGCTCCTCCTCTCTCCCTTTGTGCCTTGCTTGATTTCCAATGACTTTTACTTCCCTCCGACCACTGTTTGCCCATGGGTTAGTTCCAGTTTATTAAAGAGTACATGTTGTGTTTGTTTTTCCATTCTTGAGATATTTTGCTTAGGAAAATGGTCTCTAATTCTTTCCAAATTTCTGAAAAACGAATTAATTCATCCTTTTCATGGTTCAGTAGTACTCTATGGGCACTGCATATACATATACATTTTGTTAATCCACTCATGAATTGATAGGTACTTGGGTTGATTCCACATCTTTGCAATTATGAATGGTGCTGCAATAAACATTCAAGTGCAGGCAGGTTGTGGTGGTTCATGCCTGTAATCCTAGCACTCTGGGAGGCCAAGGTTGGTGGATTGCCTGAGCTCAGGTTCCAGACCAGCCTGAGCAAGAATGAGACACCGTCTCTAAAAATAGCTGGGCGTTGTGGCAGGCGCCTATAGTCCCAGCTACTCTGGAGGCTAAAACAAGAGAATTGCTTGAGTCCAGGAATTTGGGTTGTTGTGAGCTATGATGCCACAGTACTCTACTGAGGGTGACAAAGTGAGACTTTGTTTAAAAAAAAAAAATTCAAGTGCAGTGTTTTTTATAAAGTATTTTCTTTTTTTAAATTCTGTTTGATTTTTTTTTAATTTATTTTGCAGTTTTTAGCCTGGGGCTGGGTTTGAACCCACCACCTCTGGCATATGGGTCTGGCGCCCTACTCACTGAGCCACAGGTGCTGCCCTATAAAGTATTTTCTTTTCCTTTGGGTAGATATCTAGTAATGGAATTCCTGGATTGAATGGTAGGTCTACTTTTAGTTCTTTGAGAAATCTTCACACAATTTTCTATGGGGTTGTACTTATTTGTAGTCCCACCAAAAGTGCACTCATCTGTTTAATTGTCTTCTATTTCTGTAGCTTCCTCTGCCTCTCTAGCAGGCAAAGGGACACCAGATACATTTTAAGTTACATGACATGGTTCAGGCACTTGAAACAAATGAGACCTGATTTGCAGAAGAATCTGATTGGTTCATCTTGGGTTACTGTTCACCCACATCTGGTCCAATCAGCCATGACAAGGCAGAAGGATATAAATTAGGATATTATTAGCATATAAATTAGAAGGATATAGATTACCCACATATTAAGAGTATAAGTTTAAGTATAAGGCTCTAGCCAGGGTTAGCCAAACTGTGAGGTTAAAGAGAATAGTTCCCAGGCAGTGCCTGTGGCTTAGTGCTGGCCCCATATACCGAGGGTGGCAGGTTTGAGCTAGGCCCCAGCCTAGCTGGGCGTTGTGGCAGGAGCCTATAGTCCCAGGTACTCAGGAGGCTGAGGCAAGAGAATCGCTTAAGCCCAGGAGTTGGAGGTTGCAGTGACCTGTAACGCTATGGCGCTCTACCGAGGGCGGAGATAAAGTGAAACTCTGTCTTTAAAAAGAAAAAGAAGGTTCGGCGTCTGTGGCTCAAACAGCTAAGGCGCCAGTCACATACACCTGAGCTGGAGGGTTTGAACCCACACCTGGCCCACCAAACAAGAATGATGGCTGCAACCAAAAAATAGCTGGGCGTTGTGGCGGGTGCCTGAGGTCCCAGCTACATGGGAGGCTGAGGCAGGAGACTCGCTTGAGCCCAGGAGTTGGAGGTTGCTGTGAGCTGTGACGCCACAGTTCTCTACCCAGGGAGACAGCTTGAGGTTCTGTCTTAGAAAAAAAAAAAAAGAGGGCGGCGCCCTGTGACTCAAAGGAATAGGGCACTGGCCCCATATACCACAGGTGGTGGATTCAAACCCACCTCCAGCCAAAAACTGCAAAAAAAAAAGAGAGAGAGAGAGAAAGAAAAAGTCCCCACAAGACTGTCCTTACTTTTTTTTTTTTTTTAACTCACCACTATACTAGCTAGGACCTTCTTTCTTGTGGGGGGGAGGGGCAGGTTTGAACCCACCACCTCCAGTATATGGGGCCAGCACCCTATTCCTTGTGCCACAGGCGCTGCCCTTTTCTTTTCTTTCTTTTTTTTTGTGAGACAGAGTCTCACTATGTTCCCCTTGGTACAGTGCCGTGACATCACAGCTCACAGCAACCTCAAGCTCCTGGGCTTAAGCAATTCTCTTGCCTCAGCCCCCTAAGTAGGTGGAATATAGGCACCCGCCACAACACCCAGCTATTCTTTTGTTATTGTTGTCACTGTTGTTTAGTGTCCTAGGCCAGGTTCAAACCCACTGGCCTGAGTGTATGTGGCTGGTGCCCTAACCACTGAGCTACGGACGCCAAGCCTTTTTTTTCTTTTTTGAAACAGAGTCTCACTTTGTGCCCTTGGTAGAGTATCGTGGTGTCATAGCTCATAGCAATCTCAAACTCTTGGGCTCAGGCAATCCTTTTGTCTCTGCTTCCCAAGTAGCTGAGACTACAGGTGCCCACCACAAAGTCCAGCTATTTTAACATAGGGTCTTGCTCTGGCTCAGGCTGATCTTGAATTCCTGAGCTCAAGGGATCCACCTGCCTCAGCCTCCCAGAGTGCTGGGATTACAGGTGTGAGCCACTGTGCCCAGTCCATGCTAATTCAAGGGTTTCCCAAAACCACCCAAGATTTGATAATTCTCTAGAAAGGCTCACAGAAGTCACTGAAAGCTGTTATTATACTCACAGTGACTATTTATGACATAGACTGGTTATTCTCCCTGTGGAGTCATGGACAGCATTATCTCCATCAGGTCACTGTGTGTGACAATACACACAACATACTGCCAATGAGAGAAGTTCACCTGACCCTTTTTTATTGGGGCTCAATTACGTACTGCTTTGTGGCTGACCTTTAGGTCAGGCTAATACTTTCAGTCTCCAGTTCCTTCAGAGTTCAGAACTGAAACAGCATGGCCCAAAGCCCTCATCCTAAATAACACTGTTAGACTGTCTGGTGGCCAAGACTCAAGCAAATAAAGACATTACTATAGAGAAGGACCTTTCAGGAGATCTCCTCTTGGTAGCTGAGGCAACAGCCAGACCCCTGTCTGGGTAAAGTTCATCCTTTATTAACAGGTCCACTTCAATTTGTGCAGAGGGGAAATAATGTCTCAAAGGAATAGGACATAGCCCTGAGAGAAATGAAACCCCAAAGGGGTATTCCCTTGTATATTATATAGGTAAATAATTGCAACTTCTGAGATTCAAATAGTTTAACACAATAAAATTTAATTTCTCTTGTACATAGTCCACTGTGGGTTGGTGGAAGGATAGGGGGAGAGAAAGGAGGAAATAAAGTAAGAAGTAGGAGAAGAGGAGGGGAGAAGGAGGTGGTAGCACAAGGAGGAGGAGGGGCCTCTCTACATAATCATTCAGGGAGGCAGGCTTTTTCCATTTTGTGTCTTCACCATTTTCTTTGTCCTTTTCTTTGTTCTCCCCATTCAGCAAGAAAAGGGATGGCAAAACAGCAAGAATTGTGCTTGAGAAGTTTTTATGGACCTAGAAGTAGTGCCCACCATTCCTGCTCACTTTCCATGGGCAGACAGAATAGTCACATGCCATGTCTAATTGCATTGGAGCCTGGAAAACGGACTCCCACTGTAGGCCAGAAAGAAGAAAAATATACAGTCATTGGTGAGCACCAACAGTGTTTGCTACATAGGTAGTATAAGCAATTGTGTGACACCAACATTAGCTAAGTCGGAATTTACTTTTCATTCTTTGGAATTCCTTCAGCATTTACATACTCCTTTTATAATAATGTATTATGATATTATATCTTGCCTTAGATTTATGTCTTCTGCTTCCATTTTTTTTTTGCAGTTTTTGGCCAGGGCCAGGTTTGAACCTGCCACCTCCGGTACATGGGGCTGGCACCCTCCTCCTTGAGCCACAGGTACCGCCCCATTCTGCTTCCATTTTTATATCATAAGCAGGAATAATTCTTTAGTTGCTTTGGTATTTACCATAATGTAGGCTATAATACAGGCTATACATGGACTTAAAAATCATGCTAATTGGGCTTGGCACCCGTAGCTCAGTGGGTAGGGCGCCGGCCACATACGCAGAGGCTGGCAGGTTCGAACCTGGCCCAGATCAGCTAAAACAATGACAACTGCAACAACAACAAAATAGCAAGGTATTGTGGTGGGTGCATGTAGAACCAGCTACTTGGGAGGTTGAGGCAAGAGAATTGCTTAAGCCTAAGAGTTTGCGGTTGATGTGAGCTGTGATGCCACAGCACTATACCCAGGGTGACAGCTTGAGACTCTGTCTCAAAAAAAAAAAAAAAAACTCTTGGGTTCAAACAATTCTCTTGCCGCACCATCCCAAGTATCTGGTTCTACACGCACCCACCACAACACTGGGTTATTTTTAGAGATGAGGTCTGGCTCTGGCTTAGGCTGGTCACTAACCTGTGAGCTCAAGCAATCCACCTGCCTCGGCCTCCCAGAGTGCTAGGATTACAGGCGTGAGCCACCATGCCCAGCTCAAGGATGTTTTTAATAGTAAAAAAGTAGAAAGCAAGTGTGTGTTAACATTATACTGGTAAGTTATACACAAGCTCACTCACACACTCTGACTAAAAGATAAGTACAGCAAAGTATTAATAGCAATTACCATTGCATAAGGAAATTATGGATAATTTCTTCTGTTTTCTATCTGAATTTTCCTACATGAATCCAGGGTACCAGGGTAAATTTTTTAACAAGAATTGGCTCGGCACCTGTGGCTCAGCGGGCTAAGGTGCCAGCCACGTACACCTGAGCTGGCGGTTCGAATCCAGCCCGGGCCTGCCAAACAACAATGACGGCTGCAACCCAAAAAATGGCCAGGCGTTGTGGCGGGCGCCTGCAGTCCCAACTACTTGGGAGGCTGAGGCAAGAGACTCGCTTGAGCCCAGTAATTGGAGGTTGCTGTGATGCCACAGCACTCTATCCAGGGTGACAGCTTGAGGCTCTGTCTCAAAAAAAAAAAAAAAAAAAAAACAAGTACAAGAATTAGGGTAATTAAAGGTAAATCATGACGCATTATAATGACAGCATAATCAGGTCAGAAAAATGTTACCTTTTTAAAAATGACATTTTGAAAAACAAACAAAAATGACATTTTGGACTCAGCGCCCTTAGCTCAAGTTGTTTGTGTGCTAGCCACATACACCATGTCTGGTGGGTTTGAACCTGGCAGGGGCCTGCTAAACAACAATGACTACTACAAAAAAAAATAGCTGGGTGTTGTGGCTGGTGCCTATAGTCGCAGCTACTTGGGAGGTGGAGGCAAGAGAATCATTTAAGCACAAGAATTTGAGGTTGCTGACAGCAGTGATGTCATTGCACTCTACCAAGGATGACATAGTGTGAATCTGGCTCAAAAAAAACAAAAGAAAATGGCTCAGCGCCTATGGCTCAAGCCGCTAAGTGTGCTTGGCGGGTTCAAATCCAGCCCGGGCCTGCCAAACAACAATGAGCTACAACCAAAAAATAGCTGGGCATTGTGACAGGTGCCTGTAGTCCCAGCTACTTGGGAGGCGGAGGCAGGAGAATCGCTTGAGCCCAGGAGTTGGAGGTTGCTGTGAGCTGTGATGCCATAGCGCTCTACCCAGGGCGACAGCTTGGGGCTCTGTCTCAAAAAAGAAAAGAAAAATACATTTGGGGGTCAGGCGCAGTGGTTCACACCTGTAATCCTAGTACTCTGAGAGGCTGAGGTGGGTGGATTGCTTGAACTCAGGAGTTCGAGACCAGCCTGAGCAAGAGCAAGACCTCATCTCTAAAAATAGCTGAGCATTGAGGCAGGCACCTGTAGTCCCAGCTACTCAAGAGGCCTAGGCAAGAGGATCATTTGAACCCAAGTTTTGAGGTTGCTGTGAGCTATGAAGTACTTTACAAAGAACAAGAAAGTGAGACTCTGTCTCAAAAAAAAAAAAAAAACATTTTGGAAGGGCCCAGTAGTTCATGCCTGTTATCCTAGCACTCAAAAAGGCTGAAGTGGGAGGCCTGCTTGAGCTCAGGAGTGCCAGACCAGCTTGAGCTTGAGCAAGAGTGAGACCTCATCTCTACTAAAACTATAAAAATTGGCTAGGCATGGTGGTACTCTGGAGGCTGAGGCAGGAAGATTGCTTGAGCCCAGAAGTTTCAGGTTGGTGTGAGCTATGATAATGTCATCACACTCTAGTCCAGGTGACAGAATGAGACTGTCTCCATCTTATTTTGTTTTGGCTGGGGCTGGGTTTGTACCCATCACCTCCAGCATATGGGACCGGCACCCTACTCTTTTAAGCCACAGTCTCATTCTGGGCACCACCCAGAATGAGACTGTCTCAAAAAAAAAAAAAAAAGAAAAAGAAAAAGACATCTTTTCTGTATATACTGGGCGACTTAATATTAAAACTAAAATACCTCAGGGTGGTGCTCGTAGCTCAGTGGGTAGGGCACCAGCTGGGGGTTTGAACCTGGCCCAGGCCAGCTAAAACAACAATGGCAACAAAAAAAATAGCCGGGCATTGTGGTGGGTGCCTGTAGCCCCAGCTGCTTGGGAAGCTGAAGCAGGAGAATCGCCTGAGCCCAAGAGTTTGAGGTTGCTCTGCGCTGTGATGCCACAGCACTCTGCCCAAGGCGACAGCTTGAGATTCTGTCTAAAATAAATAAATAATAATAAAATACCTCAGAAGATAAGTGATTATCTTTCATTTGCATGGTTTAAAAATTCTATAAGAATGTATAGAGACACAGGGACCAACCTGAAGGAGCTCTAGATGACTAAAGCTGGAACCCCAAGTAAAAAATAAGTGCAGTTTTCACTCGGTATCTGTGGGGGATTGGTTCCAGAGCTCCCAGGGATACCAAAATCTGTGGACACTCAAGTCGCTAATATAAAATGATGTAGTATTTGCATGTGACCTATGCATGTCCTGTGGTATATCTCTAGACAATGATGACTTTTTAAAAAATGTTATTTATTTATTTATTTTGCAGTTTTTGGCCAGGGCCAGGTTTGAACCAGCCACCCCAGTATATGGGGCTGACACCCTACTCTTTGAGCCATAGGCACCACCCAATGATTTTTATTTTTTTATTTTTGTTTTTAGAGAGAGAGTCTCACTTTATTGCCCTCGGTGGAATGCTGTGGCATCATAGCTCACAGCAACCTCCAACTCTTGGGCTTAAGCAATTCTCTTGCCTCAGCCTCCCGAGTAGCTGAGACTACAGGCACCTGCCACAACGCCTGGCTATTTTTTTTTTTTTTTTTTTTTGAGGCAGAGCCTCAAGCTGTCACCCTGGATAGAGTGCTCTGGCATCACAGCTCACAGCAACCTCCAATTACTGGGCTCAAGCGAGTCTCTTGCCTCTGCCTCCCAAGTAGCTGGGACTACAGGCGCCCGCCACAACTCCCGGTCATTTTTTGGTTGCATTTTTTCGTTGTTTGGCGGGCCGGGCTGGATTCAAACCCGCCAGCTCAGGTGTACGTGGCTGGTGCCTTAGCCCGTTGAGCCACAGGCGCTGAGCCTTGCCTGGCTATTTTTTTGTTGCAGTTTGGCCACGGCCAGTTTTGAACCTGCCACCTTCCTTATATGGGGCTGGCACCCTACCCACTGAGCCACAGGCGCCACCCTATTTTTATTTATTTATTTATTTATTTATTTATTTATTTATTTATTTATTTATTTATTTATGTGAGACAGAGTCTCAAGCTGTGGCCCTGGGTAGAGTGCTGTGGCATCACAGCTCACAGCAACTACAAACTCTTGGGCTCAAGTGATTCTCTTGCCTCAGCCTCCAAAGTAACTGGGACTATAAGCTACCGCCACAATGCCTGGCTATTTTGTTGTTGTTGCTGTTGTTGTTGCAGTTGTTATTGTTGTTTTAGCTGACCCGGGCCGAGTTCAAACACGTCAGCCTCAGTGTATGTGGCTGGTGACGTACCCACTGAGCTACCGGCGCCCCAACAATGATGATTTTTAGAGACAGGAGTCTCACTCCATTGCCCAGGCTGGAGTGCAATGGCACAAACATAGCTCAGTGGTCTCTAACTCCTAGGCACAAGTGATTCTCCCACCTCAGTCTTTTGAGAAGCTGGGACTACAGGTACCACTGCAACAGGCTAGATTACTTATAAGAGCTAATACATAGTAAATACTCTGTAAATAGTTGTTATACTGTATTGTTTTCAAAAACTGTATTATTTTTAATGTTGTATTTTTTGTTTGTTTGGGGTTTTGTGGGGGTTTTCTTGATCTGTGGTTGCTTTAATTCATGGATGCAGAACCTACAAATATGGAGAGCTAACTATATAGTTATTGAAATAACTACTGGAAATAAATAATGTACTGAAATAAATGAATTAATGACTAAATAAATCAATGAGGGAGAAGAAACAAATCTTTCAGAATAGTTCCATTTAAGATAAGATATGGAGGCTCGGCTCCTGTGGCTCAACAGGCTAAGGCGCCAGCCACGTACACCTGAGCTGGCGGGTTTGAATCCAACCTGGGCCCGCCAAACAACAATGATGACTGTAACCAAAAAAATGGTCAGGTGTTGTGGCGGGCGCCTATAGTCCCAGCTACTCGGGAGGCAGAGGCAGGAGACTTGCTTGAGCCCAGGAATTAGAGGTTATTAGGAGCTGTGATGCCACAGATGCCACAGCACTCTATCCAGGGTGACAGCTTGAGGCTCTGTCTCAAAAAAAAAAAAATAAGATAAGATATGTAAATACTCCTTTTCCCAGGAAATGAGCTTAATTTCCATTTCCTCCCTATTTCCTTTCCACTTTCTTTTTTTTTTTTTTCTATTTTTTTTTATACCCAATCTCACACTATTTCCCTTGGTGGAGTGCGGTGGTGTCATAGCTCACAGCAACCTCAAACTCTTGGGCTTAAGCAACTCTCTTGCCTCAGCCTCCCTGGTGGCTGGGACTATGGGTACCTGCCACAATGCTTGGCTATTTTTTCAGTCTTGGTTAGCAGGCCTGGGCTGGGATCAAACCCACCAGCTCTGGAGCGTGTGAACTGTACTCTAACCACTGAGCAACGGGTGTCCAGCCTAGAGATGGAGTCTTGTTCTAGCTCAGGCTGGTCTCGAACTCCTGAACTCAGGCAATCTACCCCTTGGCCTCCTAGAGTGCTGGGATTATAGGCATGAGCCACCATGCCCAGCCTAGACTAGACTTAGTGATTTGCTTCCAAAGAATAGCTTTGAGGAAGGGAGGAATTGTAGAAGAAATCGGGCAGACCCTTCCTTAACCAAGTGATGAAGGTTAACATCACCAGTGATGTCACATGGATGTCACCTACCCCTGATAGGATGAGAAGGGCACCTCACCTCTGAAGCCTTCTTTCCAAAAACCTGTAACTCCAATTTAAGTGTGAGAAAAACCTCAGATAATACCAATTGGAGAGATCCTACAAAATATCTGACCAGACATGATGATTAAATGTAGGGTGGTATCTTGGATGGAATGTGAACAGAAAAAGGACATTAGGAAGAAACTAATAAAATCTGAACAAAGGGCTGAGGCAGGTGGATTGCGGAGCTCAGGAGCTCAAGATCAGGTGGAGCAAGAGCAAGATCCCTGTCTCTAAAGTTCCCTGGGCGTTGTCGTGGGCGCCTGTAGTCCCAGCTACTTGTGACGCTGAGGCAAGAGGATCTCTTGAGCCCAAGAGTTTGAGGTTTAAAAGTGCATTTTACAACCTGTATGATTCAATGGCACTCTA
>CAUYON010147236.1:0-11002 GCA_963573935.1 Arctocebus calabarensis | reverse complement strand
GTTCAATATACGTAAATCTATAAATGTTATTTAGCACATAAACAAATTAAAAAATAAAGACCATATGATTCTCTCAATTGATGCAGAAAAATTTTTTAATAATATCCAGTATCCCTTCATGATTAGAACACTTAAAATTGGTATAGAAAGGACATTTCTTAAACTAATAGAGGCCATCTAAAGCAAAGCCAATACCTTATTGAATGGAGTAAAATTGAAATCATTTCCACTTAGATCAGGAACCAGGAAAGGATGACCATTATCTCCATTGCTTTTTACCATTGTAATGCATTGGTCATTGCAATTAGGGAAGAAAAGACAATCAATGGTATCCACATAGGGTCAGAAGAGATCAAACTTTCACTGTTTGCAGATGATATGATTGTATATATGGAAAACACCAGGGATTCTACTACAAAACTTTTAGAAGTGATCAAGGAATACAGCAGTGTCTCAGGGTACAAAATCAATTGTAAATCTGTAGCCTTTATATATAACAACAATAGCCAAACTGAAAAAACAGTCAAAGACTCTATTCCTTTCACAGTAGTGCCAAAGATGAATGAAATATTTTGCATTCCCACCAGCAGTGTAGAAGTGTTCTATTTTGGGAGTTTACCTAACAAAGCACGTGAATGATTTGTATAAAGAGACCTTGAAACTTTAAGAAATAAAATAGCTGAAAATGTTAATAAATGGAAAAACATACCATGCTCGTGTCTGGGAAGAATCAATATTGTTAAAATGTCTATACTACCCAAAGATATATATAATTTTAATGCAATTTCTATTAAAGCTCCATTGTCATATTTTAAATATCTCAAAAAAATTAATACTTCGTTTTATATGGAATCAGAAAAAAACTCAAATCGCCAAGTAATTGCTCAGAAATAAAAACAAAGCAGGAGGAATCACACTACCATACCTGAGTCTGTGCTATAAATTGATAGTGATCAAAATGGCATGGTACTGGCACAAAAACAAAGAGTTAGATGTTTGAAACAGAATAGAGAACCAAGTGTTAAATCCAGCTACTTACCGTTATTTAATCTTTGACAAGCCAAATAAAAACATTCATGGGGGAAAAGACTCCCTATTTAACAAATAGTGCTGGGTGAGCCATCTGGCGACCTGTAGAAGATTAAAACTGGACCCACACCTCTCATCATTAACTAAGATAGACTCTCACTGGATGAAAGATTAAATTTAACACATGAAACTATAAAAATCCTAGAATAAAGTGCAGAGAAAACTCTTGAAGAACTTGGCTTGGATGAATATTTTATGAGGAAGACTTCCCGGGCAATTGAGGCAGTATCAAAAATACACACCTGGGATCTGATCAAACTAAAAAGTTTCTGCACAGCCAAGAACATAGTAAGTATACCAAGCAGACAGCCCTCAGAATGGGAGAAGATATTTGCAGGTTATGCCTCCAACAAAGGTTTAGTAACCAGAATCCACAGAGAACTCAAATGTATTAGCAAGAAAAGAACAAGTGATCCCATTTCAGGGCAGGCAAAGGACTTGAAGAGAAACTTCTCTAAAGAAGACAGGTGCACAGCCTACAGACACATGAAAAAATGCTCACCATCCTTAAGCATCAAAGAAATGCAAATCAAAACTACTTTGAGATATCATCTAACGCCAGTAAGATTAGCCCACATCACAAAATCCCACAATCAGAGATGTTGGTGTGGATGTGGAGAAAATGGAACACTTCTACACTGCTGGTGGGAATGCAAAATAATATGTTCCTTTTGAAAGGATGTTTGGAGAATACTTAGAGATCTAAAAATAGACCTGCCATTTGATCCTACAATTCTTTTACTAGATATATACCCAGAAGAACAAAAATCACATTATAACAAAGACATCTGTACCAGAATGTTTACTGCAGCCCAATTCATAATTGCTAAGTCATGGAAGAAACCCACGTGCCCATCGACCCACGAAAGGATTAATAAATTGTGGTACATGTATACCATGGAATGTTATGCAGCCTTAAAGAAAGATGGAGACTTTACCTCTTTCAGGTTTACATGGATGAAGCTGGAACATATTCTTACTAGCAAAGTAGCTCAAGAATGGAAGAAAAAGTATCCACTGTACTCAGCCCTTCTATGAAGCTAATTTATAGCTTTCATATGAAGGCTATAAACCATCTATAGCAGAAGAATATGGGGAAATGGGCAAGGGAGGGCAGGGGAGAGGGTAGGTTGGGGTGGAGGGAGGGTAATTGGTGGGGCCACCCCTTAGGTGCATCTTAGAAGGTTACAGGTGAACCTTACTAAATGCAGAATACAAATGTCTTCATACAATAACTAAGAAAATGCCATGAAGGCTATGTTAAACTGTTTGATGAAATTATTTCTGATTGTCTATGAAACTGGCACATTGTACCCCTTGATTGCACTAATGTGCATAGCTATTATTTAATATTAAAAAGAAAAAAATTTTCAATTAGACAAGAGGAATAAGTTCAGGAGTTTTATTGTTCATCATGATGACCAACATGAAGTATATGCTGTATGCTCGAAAATTGCATAGAGAGTAAATTTAAAGTGTTCTAAGCACAATAATAATTATAAATATGTGAAGTAATGTCTATCTTAATTGACATGATTTAACTATTCCACATGTATACATATATCAAATTATTTATACCAAAAATATATACAATTTTTGTCAATTAAAAATAAATGTATTTTAAAGTAAAAAATGTTGGAACAAAAACATACATACTTGTAATAGAAGAGAATTCTTAATCTGATAAAAGGCAGGCATAAAAGTCCTACAACATATATCCTTAAAATTACTATGTTGGAACAAATGTTCCAAATTTACAATGTTGGAACAACATATATCCTTAAAAATACAATGTTGGAACAAAATGTTCCAAAATTACAATGTTGGAACAACATATATCCTTAAAAATACAATGTTGGAACAAAAACATACATACTTGTAATAGAAGAGAATTCTTAATCTGCTAAAAGGTAGGCATAAAAGTTCTACAACATATATCCTTAAAATTGGGATAAGATAAGGCAAACACTTAAGTCTAATGATAACCAACATAATCTCAAAGACAAATATTTTTAATGGAATTTTCCCAAACTTTAAGTTATCATATATCACCAAAAATGGAGCCAAAAAATACTGATCTATATGTGCAATAATGATATTCAAAATACCACTCTGTACTTCTTACACACTGAAAAAATCTTAATGGAAACCCAATCTGAAAAAACACCATCCCAAACCCTTCATCGTTCTCACTAGTTGAATATAAGGTTTGCAAATAGGGACTGAACTCTCCAATTTTCTCTTTGATGATATCAAATATCTTTGCTGAATACTAGTATATTGGTATGTCATTCCTTTCATTTGAACATCAACTTTTATTCCAAGAAAAATGAAATCCAGAAGAGATTAGTGTAATTGCAAAATCTAGAGTTAATCACAAAATCTATTCCTCTTCCCCACCAAGTCACAAACACCATAAAGTATAAAAATGCTTGAGGAAAACTGGACACTGAAATTGTTTTAGAGACTAGGGACTATGATATTTGAATTAGTTGAAATATAATTTTCCTCCTCTATATTCTTCTGAAATACTAAATATACACATAAACATATGACAAAACAAGGACATTTATAGCTTCTTAGTAATAAAATATGTAAGGTTTGATATAGAGGAAGAAGAGTCAATTGTATACATTTTAATTAAAAGATAGTAGAAGTTTTTATTATAACGTCAACCAGTTCATTGTCTTTGGGAAAAAATGAACAATATATTCACTGCCTAAATATATCTGGAAATAGCAAGTATATCTCACTATTAATAAAATGACCTATTATATTACAATTTTTGAGAGGGATGCTTTTTTATATTTTTCTACTGTATGTTTACCCATAGTCCATTCTTTATTCCCTATGTTAATACCACAATCTGCTCTAAAATGATAAGGAAATAAGTGATAAAAATAGTAGGAATGTTATTTCAGCTGTTTGTGCTATTTTCACAGTACATGCAAGCAGCTTTTTTTTTTTTAATTGAATCATAGCTGTGTACATTAGTTCAATCATGGGGTACATTGTGCGGGCTTCACATGCAATCTGAGATATTTTTATCAACTTGATTGACATGACATTCATGAGATTTTCTCATTTACTATGTGAAAACATTTTTGATCCGTATCAAAAACTTCTTCTAAGAAGTTTCTCAAGCAGCTTTTAATTGCATCAAACTCTGGCACCTTTACCTAGAGGTAGGCCTTTTTCCAAAAACTATTACACAGTAGTGGGGAGTCTCTAAAACAGGGTATTGGGGACATCTATCCTGTGTACAAGGAGAAACTCAGAAACCACTGGATTTCTTGTTTTTTAGTTTGGAGAAAAGTTTCTATTTTCCCACTTGGCCTGCTGAGAACAGCGATTGTTATACAAATAAAGATGATTGAGCACCAAAAATAAAACACATACTGATCTGATAGGATGACAAGGTGTTTTTAGATCAAAGGCCATACTGAAAGATGTATGCATTCTCCAAATGTCAAGCATGAAGAAAAACCTCTGTGGAATAGGTATAAAGTTAAAGAAATTGTGCTAAAAGAGGCTGCTAGCCGGATTTGCTAAGTGAATTTTAAGTAGAGTAAAGCCTTTGGGATGATAGGAGGTATTCTTGAATCTTCTCATTGCTGCAACACTAGTTGCAAAAAGCACCAAGGCCAAAATCTTAGGAGCCTGATTTTCCTGTATTTAGGCAGAGGCATTTCTTGGAGCTTTCTGAGTGTATGTTCCTTTTTCTCCAGAACAGTGTACATGACCACATCATGCTCACTCAGAGTATATCATTCTATCATTCTTGGCTCACTAAGAGTGTATCATTCTAATATTGACTAAAATAAGATTAGATATAAAGCAGCTATATCTATAAGATTCACAAAAAAGAATATGCAAACAAAATGAAGTTTCCTCTTGATTATTTATGAGTGTTCCTACTCCTGTGGCATAATATAGTCATTTCAAGCAGTCATCTTCCTGATTCTTAAACAGGTCACAGGATTATTCTATTAGTCATTAGATTCAATGTGCATATGATAAAAATTGTATTTGGTTATTAATTTTAGAACTTCATTAGAAGAGACAACATATATTAACAAAAATATGTTGTTTCACTAAAATCTATGAGTGATTTCACTAAAATCCTCATTATTTCTGGGTGAGAATAATCAATATTTTATTTTCTATGAAGCACATGGGTAATAATTGCCACAACCAACCACTGTTATTTGAGATTTGGAGGAATGATGGCAGCTGGAAGTAGGCATTCTGGGAGTGTGGAACATGAGTAGCAAAAGGACTGCATTGTCCTAAGCCATGTTCCACCCTTGCTCTTGTTCTCTTCCTAATAGCTTCTTTACTGCTCCTTTCACATCCTTATTCTCAAAGTATAGATGTGGGGATTGAACATTGCAGTTATGAGTCCATAGAAGAGTGCAAGAAGCTTGCCCTTCAATTTGTCTGAGTTGCTTTTGGGTGCCATATACGCATAGCCACTAATGGCAGAACCATAGAACATAACAACCGCCAGCACACATGTGTTGCTGACCTTCTTGCAACCCTCAGAAGATTGGGTCCTTACTACTGCTCTGACAATGTTGATGTAAGAGAAAAGAATTAATCCAACTGGGATAACCTTTATGACCACGACATCTGCATACATCTCCACTTCATTGATCCTAGTGTCAACACATGATAACTGAAGCATGGCAGGTACTTCACAGAAGAAATTCTTCACTGGGTATTGACCACAGCGAGGTAACAAGAAAGTCAACACTGTCTGTACCAAGGAGTTGCTGAAACCTGTTACCAAGCCACTGCTGCCAGTTTTTGGCATAGCCAAGAGTGCATGATAACTGTATAATGGAGAGGCTGGCAAATAGCTACATAATGATCAAAGGCCATTACAAAGAAAAGCATACATTCAATGGATCCTAGACCAAGGAAGATGAAAAGTTGAGCTATACATCCCATGTAGCTGATGTTTCTCTGTTGGCTCTGGGGGATAATGGAAGTAGTATAGCAGAGGTCCAAAAAAGAGATTAGCCAGAAAAAAATACATGGGGGTGTGGAGTCTGGAATCAAGGTGAGATAAGACAATGATGGCTGAATTCCCAAGAAGAGTCATAATGTAGAAGATGTAGATGGCTCTAAAAAGAACCATCTCTAGTCTGGGCCATTCAGAGAAGCCTACCAGAATAAAGTCCTTGGGGTGATAGAAGATATTATTGATTCTTCTCATTGCTGCAGCACTAGTTGCTAAAAACACCAAGGCCAAAATTTTAGCAGACTGTATTTAGAATGAAATGTTGACTCACAAACCTGCATGCAATAGAGAAACTGGATAAGGGCTACTGAAACAAATATACTCATTAATATGTTTCCTTTTATTGCCTCAGTAAGGAAAATGAACATTAAAAATTATGTATTTGTATTTGAGCAACTATATATTAATTCACTCTCTTCACTTAGTAAACTCACTAAGCAAAGAGATTTTACAAAAATAAAGATAGCAAATACGTCTTGCAAGATATGTATTATAACAAGATTTGCATCTGTTAAGACTGAGGAAATAGTCTTCATTGGAGCTTCATTAAGTCTAATTTACTCAATATGCTTTCTAGCTTTAATTCTTTCAATTCAATATATTTCTCTCAAAACTGCAGATGCTGGTGTGGATGTGGAGAGAAAGGAACACTTTTTCACTGCTGGTGGGACGGCAAACTAAAACAACCTTTTTGGAAGGAAATATGGAGAACCCTCAAAGAACTGAAGCCAGACCTCCCATTTGATCCTGCAATTCCATTGCTGGGCATCTACCCAGAAGGAAAAAAATCCTTTTACTATAAGGACACTTGCACTGGACTCTTCATTGCAGCTCAAATTACAATTGCCAAAATGTGGCCACAGACCAAATGCCCACCAACCCAGGAATGATTTACAAGCTGTGGTATATGTACACCATTAAATACTATTTATCCATTCCAAAAAAGGGAGACTTTACCTCTTTTGTGTTAACCTGAATGGAAGTGGAACACATTATTCCTAGTAAAGCATTACAGGAATGGTGAAGCAAAAACCCTATGTACTCAATAGTGATAAGAGCACAGTCAATGACCTACACACTGTAGGGGGCAGGAGAAGGGGAGAATAGTGAGAGGGAAGGAGAAAGGGTGGTGGGAGAAGAGCAGAGAGAGGGAAAGAGGGAGGGGGCTGGGGGATTTCAGTGTGTGATGTGCCATTTGGGGGCAGGACACAATTATAAGATGGACTTTACCTAACAAATGAAATCAGTGTAACCTGGTTCTTTGTACCCTCAAATAATCCTCAACAATTGAAAAAAAATAAAAACTTAAAAAAAAAAACACAGTAATATATTTTCTAGCTACTTTTTAAAATGTATTTCTAGTAAGAAGATGGAAATTACCACCTGAAAGGCACTATCAGTTAGCAAAGTGAATTCTCCTTTCTGATTACTATATTTTTCCTTTCTGCTTACTGTAATTAAGTTTATACAGATAAAACTCCAAAGACTCATTCATAGAAGTAATTTATGATGTATGTAGCAAGAGATAAATGGTAGGGGCTAAAATTGACTAACACTAACAGCACAAAAATTTTCACTTATTTTGCTTATGTTAAAAAACTGCGTTTAAATCAAGTATTATATGTTCCTATCAGATAACATGAACTACCAAAAATGTTTCTGGTTTCCATGAATGGTCTCACTATGTAGCCACACATTCAAGTAGAAAAATTCTCAAAATCGCCTTTCCTATAATTCAACTTCACTAAATTTTCTGCTGTTTGGGGAAAATATGTCTACACAGTGAATTTTGTAGCAAAGTGGGGAAAAATTGTGATTATTATTTAAAAAAAAATTCGCTAGTATTTGTCTTGGGTGTGACAATAATCAAATATATGATCATGCACATGCATACACACACATATATGTACTATTTATATGCTTCATTTTCCTTATGTATAAAACAAATAATTCAAGTCAGGATGCTTTTTCAAATTTTGAACTATGTGCAATGCATCACATAAATATAAGTGTTACTATTAAAATGTTAATAACAATAATCATAAAATGATTCTGAGTGAAGGGCTTTTATAATTCCTGGTCTCCCTCAGAGAAAATCCTGTGCTTTTAACTACTATTTTATTTAGTCACTAGGATTAATGATTAAACTGTGCCCTGTGAAGAATCAATCACTTAGTAACCTATTCTAACCTAGTGTATAGCATTATACTATTTAATTTTTAAATAATTTTTATTTATTTTCAAGATAGTCTTGTGTAATTATTTTCATTAACCATTTACTCCATAAGTTTAGACAGTTTTAAATGGTTTCAATCCATTTGTTACTATTTTTAAATTGACAGATAAAATTGTGTGGATTTATCATGAACAACCCAATGTTTTGAAGTATATGTACTAATGCAATGAATATATCTAGCTAATTAACATATGTATTACCTCAAGTAGTTATAGTTTGTGTGATGAGAACACTTAATGTCCACCTTCTTAGCATTTTTCAAGAATATAATATATTGTTATTAACTATAGTCACCATGTTTTACAAAAGATCTCTTGAACTTAATCCTCTTATCTAACTTACGTAACTTTGTATTCTTTGACCAGCGTGTCCCCAATTGCTTCAGCTTCTCTTAGCCAACATTCTACTCTCTAGTTCTGAGATCAATTCTTTTACATTGTAAAGATGAGTAAGATTATTAAGTATTTATCTTTCTGTGACGGGCTTACTCAGCCTACACAAATTCACTGATGACACCAATTTACAGAAAAGGATGCTGAGTTTCAGAAAGGTAAAATAGCTTGCTTGCAATCATATAGATATTAAATGGCAGAGAATTCCTCAGATTCCTGGTCTCTCTCAGAGAAAATCCTATGCTTTTAACTACTATTTTGTGTAGTCACTAGGATTAATGATCAAACTGTGCCCTGTGAAGAATCAAACATTGCCTTAGTAACCTATTCTATTTATGATATTAGATATTATCTAGTTAAAAACAAGATCTTTTAACCACCAATTATCTTCATGACTAAATTTAAGGTTACTCTTTGGTTTGAATTTAGAAATGAAAAATCACATTAGTCAAGGCAGGATTGTGTTCTGGGGAAAAAAGAAGTGAGCTAGTTTAATAAACAGTACAGTAAAATAATAAAGGTAAATAAAAAGTAAAAATATTTGGAATAAAATATTTTAACATAATCTCAGATATGTACTATCCTGAGATTCAATTATTATTATTTTTTTATTGTTGGGGATTCATTGAGGGTACAAGAAACAATGTCACACTGATTGCATTTGTTTGGTATTGTCCCTCTTACAATCGTGTTTTGCCCCCCAAAGTTGTGGCACACACCAAGATCCCACCCCCCTCACTCCTTCCCTCTCTCTGCTTTTCCTTTCCCCACCCCTCCCTCATTCTTTCTCTCTCTTCTCTCCCCTTCCCTCACCCCCACCGTGTCATTAATCGTCATTAATTGTCTTCACATCAAAACAGAATACATGGGATTCATGCTTCTCCATTCTTGTGATGCTTTACTAAGAATAATGTGTTCCACTTCCACCCATGTTAATATAAAGGGTGTAAAGTCTCTATTTTTTTAATGGCTGAATAGTATTCCATCATGTACATACACCACAGTTTGTTAATCCATTCCTGGGTTGGTGGGCATTTAGGCTGTATCCACATTTTGGCAATTGTAAATTGAGCTGCAAAAAACAGTCTAGTGCAAGTGTCCTTATGATAAAATGATTTTTTTTCCTTCTGGGTAGATGCCCAGTAATGAGATTGCAGGCCAAATGGGAGGTCTAGCTTGAGTTCTTTGAGAGTTCTCCATATGTCCTTCCAAAAAGATTGTACCAGTTTGCAGTCCTACCAGCAGTGTAAAAGTGTTCCCTTCTTTCCACATCCACGTCAGCATCTGCAGTTTTGAAATTTTGTGATGTGGGCCATTCTCACTGGAGTTAGATGGTATCTTAGGATAGTTTTGATTTGTATTTCTCTAATAATTAGGGATGATGAGGATTTTTTCATATGTTTGTTAGCCATTCGTCTATCTTCTTTAGAGAAGGTTCTATTCATGTCTCTTGCCCATTGATAGATGGGATTGTTGGCTTTTTTCATTTGGATTAATTTGAGTTCTCTATAGATCCTAGTTATCAAGCTTTTGTCTGATTCTAAATATGCAAACATCCTCTCCCATTGTGTAGGTTGTCTATTTGCTTTGGTTGTTGTCTCCTTAGCTGTACAGAAGCTTTTTAGTTTAATTAAGTCCCTTAGCTGTACAGAAGCTTCTGAGTTTAATTAAGTCCCATTTGTTTATTTTTGCTGTTGTTGCTATTGCCATAGCAGTCTTCTTCACGAAGTCTTTCCCCAGGTCGATATCTTCCAGTATTTTTCCTATGCTTTCTTTTAGGATTTTTATTGTGTTGTCATGCCTTATATTTAAGTCCTTTATCCAACTTGAATCAATTTTTGTGAGTGGAGAAAGGTGAGGGTCCAGTTTCAGTCTTTTACATGTGAATATCCAGTTCTCCCAGTACCATTTATTGAATAGGGAGTCTTTCCCCCAAGGTATGTTCTTGATTGGTTTATCAAAGATTAGGTTGTCGAAAGATGTTAGTTTCATTTCCTGGGTTTCTATACGATTCCAAATGTCTATGTCTCTATTTTTGTGCCAGTACCATGCTGTCTTGACCACTACGGCTTTGTAGTACAGCCTAAAGTCTGGTATGGTGATGCCCTCAGCTTTGTGTTTATTACTAAGAACTGCCTTAGCTACACAGGGTTTTTCTGTTCCCATATAAAACGCAGAATCATTTTTTCCAAATCTTCAAAGTACGATGTTACTTTGGTATCTTAATAGGGACGGCATTAAATCGATAGATTGCTCTGG
>CAUYON010147230.1:0-16488 GCA_963573935.1 Arctocebus calabarensis | reverse complement strand
AGCCTCCCGAGTAGCTGGGACTACAGGCGCCTGCCACAGTGCCCGGCTATTTTTTTGTTTTGCAGTTCGGCCGAGGCCGGGCTTGAACCCGCCACCTTCGGTATATGGGGCCGGCGCCCTACTCGCTGAGCCACAGGAGCCGCCCAAGTGTTTTATTTCTAATATTCAATTTTAGTTTAATTACACATACATATAATTGTATATCATATAAAGTATTAAACTAAAAATAATGTTTTTCCCCACTCCTACTTCATGAGAGTTATATTCACACTTTCGATATGCAACTTTGATATTATTAATAATATCTGCCATCCATCACTAGCTAGCTAGAGCCACTTTCAATCATCTGAATTTTTCTAGAGTTCATCATCTTTCACTTGTCTCACTAATTCTGCCATTGGACATTTATAATCATTTTGAAATGGCATTTATTGAAATTTTTTAGTTCAGGTTTATATGTCTTACCCAAGGACATATTTGAGGTTGAAAATAATAGAAGTCACACTGGGCATGATGGTTTATGCCTATAATCCCAACACTTTGGGAGGCCAAGGTGGGTGGATTGCTTGAGCTCATGAGTTCAGAGCGAAACTCCAACTCTAAAAATAGCCAGGCATTGTGGCAGGTGCCTGTAGTCCCAGCTGCTTGGGAAGCTGAGGCAAGAGAATCGCTTAACCCCAGAGTTAGAAGTTTCTGTGAGCTGTGATGCCAGGGCACTCTACCAGGGGCAACAAAGTGAGACCCTGTCTCAAAAAAAAAAAGTAAGTCCTTGTATCTAATATAAGAGCTTTGTAAAGATTTAAATATAAGATAATTCCACCTGGGGCTTAGGGGAACATCTTTGCCCTGTATTTAGGGTACATATATGATATTCAGTTGTAGTAAAGTTTAGTTTTTACTATACAAATCTATTTGCTCATACTAAATTTAATAAATTATATGTTTATTTTTAATAAACATTGAAATAATAACTGAAAATGTCAACTTGGAAGTGATTTATAATATTAGAATTTGTTGTGATTTAAATACATTATATTGATTAGATTTTCCATGAAAAATGAAAACTATCAGAATTGTAATTTATGATTTTGTGAAATAATATCATTATTTCATTCTTTTTTTTTTTTTTTTGTAGAGACAGAGTCTCATTTTATCGCCCTCGATAGAGTGCTGTGGCGTCTCATAGCTCACAGCAACTTCCAACTCCTAAGCTTAGGCGATTCTCTTGCCTCAGCCTCCCAAGTAGCTGGGACTACAGGCACCCGCCACAACGCCCAGCTATTTTTTTGTTTTGTAGTTCGGCTGAGGCCGGGTTTGAACCCGCCACCTTCGGTATATGGGTCCGGCGCCCTACTCGCTGAGCCACAGGCACCGCCCCATTATTTCATTCTTTGTTTGTTTTTTTGTTTGAGACAAAGTCTCACTTTCTCACCCTGGGTGGAGTGCTATGGAGTCAAAGCTCACAGTACCCTCAAACTTGGCTCAAGTGATCCCCTTGCCTCAGCCTTCTGTGTAGCTGGGACTACAGGCACCTGCCACAATGCCCAAGTATTTTTAGAGATGGGGTCTCGCTCATGCTTAGGCTGGTCTCCCACTCCTGAGCTCAAGCAGTCCTCCCATCTCGGCCACACAGAGTGCTAGAATTACAGGTTGTGAGTTGGGGCACCTGGTCTTATTTCATTCTTATATAAGCTATGTGAGTGTTATCATTAAGAATATTTGAGAAGACTGGGCATGATGGCTCACCCCTATAATCCTAGAACTCTGGAAAGAAAAAAAAGAATATTTAAGAACTTGGGAAAATCTCTAATAATTCATTTCCATTATATATATTTTTTTCATTCAAGTATAAAAAATGTTATTCTTAAATAAATAAACAAAACCAGATGATATATAAAAAGTCTTAAATATAAAAAGTTTTTTCTCATAATAAAAATTTCGATAGGCTCGGCGCCTGTGGCTCAATGGGCTAAGGTGCCAGCCACGTACACCTGAGCTGGCGGGTTCGAATCCAGCCCAGGCCCGCCAAACAACAATGGCGGCTGCAACCAAAAAATGGCTGGGCGCTGTGGTGGGCACCTGTGGTCCCAGCTACTTGGGAGGCAGAGGCAGGAGACTCGCTTGAACCCAGGAACTGGAGGTTGCTGTGAGCTGTGATGCTACAGCACTCTATCCAGAGTGACAGCTTGAGGCTCTGTCTCAAAAAAAAAAAATTTTTTTTTCGATATGGAACTTTGATATTATTAATATCTGCCATTCAGATAATTTTTTTTTTTTTTTTTTTTTGGAGACAGAGTCTTACTCTATCACCCTCGGTAGAGTGCTATGGAGTCACAGCTCACAGCAACCTCCAGCTCTTGGGCTTAAGCGATTCTCTTGCCTCAGCCTCCCAAGTAGCTGGGACTACAGGCGCCCGCCACAATGCCCAGCTAATTTTTGATGCAGTTCTGCTGGGGCCAGGTTTGAACCCGCAGCCCTCGGTATACGGAGTCGGTGCCCTACTTGCTGAGCCACAGGCGCCGCCCCAGATAAATACATTTTTTTTTAAATTTTATTTTTATTTCTTGTGGAGATGGGGTCTTGCTATATTGTCCAGGTTGGGGTAAAGTGTCTATTCACAGCATTCATAGTGGCCCACAGGCTCAGCTCCTGATTTTTATTTTAGTCACTTTTATATTCATCCAGACTCCAGATTCTAGAGCAGTGATGAGCCACCCTTGGATGGCTTGCTGACTCCCTAATTGAAATCTGCAATATGGCCACTGAACTGATTCATGAATTTCCTCTAAGAGATCCAAAGTTTACCTAGCCCCTTCTGTTCTTTCCCTTTCCCCATATTCTATGGTAACATGTAAGCCTTAGAAACTAGGGTGCTTGGCTCGGCACCTGTGGCTCAAGCAGCTAAGGTGCCAGCCACGTACACCTGAGCTGACGGGTTCGAACCCAGCCCGGGCCCGCCAAACAACAATGATGGCTGCAACCAAAAAATGGCCGGGCGTTATGGCGGGTGCCTGTAGTCCCAGCTACTTGGGAGCCAAAGGCAGGAGACTCGCTTGAACCCAGGAGTTGGAGGTTGCTGTGAGCTGTGATGTCACGGCACTCTATCCAGGGTGACAGCTTGAGGCTCTGTCTCAAAAAAAAAAAGAAACCAGGGTGCTGGGCCAGGTCTTTGTTGTGAGCAAAGACATGTGAGCACCCAGCCACTGAGGCTGTAACCCTATGGGAATTGGAGGATAGGACAGGGATGTGAAAAACAGCCATTTTCTGGATAAAATTTCTCATTTGGGAAATCATGGTATACTACCCCCACTTCCACTGAATTTTTTTTTTTCTTTTTGAAACAACGTGGACTGTCAAGGAATTTTGCTTGCTTTATTTTTTGCCATTGTATTTTTTAATCATATGGAATTGGCTTTATCTACAGTGTGTATTCTTCAGTTAAGCACAATTGCCACCATTCTTTGTGTTGTTTTACTCTTCTCTGTCGCTCATCTGTATTTTATTTATTTATTTTTTTTTTGAGACAAAGCCTAAAGCTGTTGCCCTGGGTAAAGTCTGTGGCATCACAACTCACAGCAACCTCCAGATCCTGGGTTCAAGCTGTTCTCTTGCCTAAGCCTCCCATCACAATGCCTAGCTATTTTTTGACTGTAGTTGTCATTGTTTGGCAGGCCCCAAGCTGGATTCGAACCCACCAGCTCTTGTGTATGTGGCTGGTGCCTTAGCCACTTGAGCTACAGGCGCCGAGCCTGTCACTCATCTTTAATTTAATTTTTTTAGTATTGTTGTTACCCCATTATTCAGAGAGAACTTGCCTAAGGTCACACAACTAGTAAGAACCACTTATTCTGGCTGTCTAGTCTCTTACACATTTTTACTTTTTCATGGGAGGTTTTGAGTGTACACACATTGCTTTAGAATGTACAGTTTATGGCCCGGCATGGTGGTTCACACCTGTAATCCCAGCTACTCTGGAGGCTGAGGCAAAAGAATCACTTGAGCCCAAGAGTTTGAGGTTATTGTGAGCTATGATACCATGGAATTCAACCTCAGGGTGACTGAGTGAGACTCTTTCTCCACAAAAAAAAAATTAATTAAATTTAATTTAGAAAGAATATGCAGTTTATGTATAATTATATATAGATTACTGGATCATTACTTAGAAAAAAGTTTCATAATTATATCCTTTCAAAAGCTATACGTATCATTTTAAAAGTTCTTGCTTTAGGCATTTGCTGGTTGTGAAGATAGAAGCTAGGATGATGCCATTTTACCCTCTCTCACATAGTGAGACTCTGTCTCAAAAAAAAAAAAAAAAAAAAGATAGGGCTATGATGCAAAGTGGAATCTGAAAAGAAACCCTGTGGGTTTTTCCTTAGCTAATGCCAAGTGCAATCATGTCCCTACCTAACTGAGTTGAGGTATAAAGACAAAAGATGAGGCCAAGGGAGGTACCTATGGCTCAGTGAGTAGAAAGCCAGCCCCATATACCGACTGTGGCGGGTTCAAATCCAGCCCTGGCCAAACTGCAGCAACAAAAAAATAGAGGCATTTTGGTAGGCACCTGTAGTCCCAGCTACTGGGGAGGCTAAGGCAAGAGAATTGTCTAAGGCCAGGACTTGGAGGTTGCTTGAGCTGTGTGACACCATAGCACTCTACAGATAGAGACTCTGTCTCTACAGAAAAAAAAAAAAAATAGGCCAAGTACAGTGACTCACACCTGTAATCTTTTGTCTTTACAAAAGATTTTTTGTCTTTACTCAGTGTCCGAATTGGGTGGATTGCTTGAGCTCAGGAGTTCAAGACCACTACTTTCAAATAATCAGGTCAGCTGAGAAAAAAAAAGAAGCAAAAGTAAAATCTAGATACTTTGGCTTGCAGAGTTATTGAGGGGAAAAAGTAAGTAATTAAGTGGTATCATAAATGAGAAGGTAAAGTTTTAAACTTCAGTTTTAATGATTATACCTGACAATGAAGTGAATAAACATGAACTAAAGTAAGATAAACAAAATCATCTCAACTCTAAACATAGCAATTTTAATATTAGACATCAAATCACCAGCATGTAACTATGGTTATGAATATTGTGTCATTTGATACATGTTGTTATAAAAAGAATCATAGATTTTAGCACTGAAAGGGATTCTGAGTTCATCTGATTGAAGCAAATTCAAGTATTCACATTTTACAGATGAGATAGCTGAAGCCAAGAGAGGTTAGCAAGTAAACCATATAACTCAATGGAAGTGAAATGTTGTGGGGGTAGAGAGGTTCTTTTTTTTCTTTTTTTTTTTTACTTTATTTTACTCTAGCGCACTGCTCTTAAAGAACAGAAATGCTTTCAATGTGTTTTAATCTATAATTTATTTTATTTTTCTCTTTGCAGGAAGATATTCCTCGTCAACTTGTCTACATTGGTCTTTACCTCTTTCACATTGCTGGAGCTTACCTTTTAAAGTGAGTTGGGATTTTTCTTTGGTGTGTAAGAGGGCTTGACATAATAGTATGTTGATCTGTCTTGATGATTAATATTTTGATTTTTAAATTTGTTCTCTTAACAGCTTGAATCATCTAGGACTTGTTCTTCTGGTGCTGCATTATTTTGTTGAATTTCTTTTCCACATTTCCCGCCTCTTTTATTTTAGTGATGAAAAGTATCAGAAAGGGTAAGCTTTTTAGTCATTGTGTTTCTTGTGTAGTGAGTATTCAAAGTCAGTGCCTTGCTAGATGCCATGATGTGCACCTGTAGCCCACCTACTTGGGAGACTGAGGTGGGAAGATCACTTGAGCCCAGGAGGTCAAAGCCAGCCTAGGCAACCTATTAAGACCCCATCTCTAAAAAAAAATAATTAAGGTCAGTGCCTAAATTGCCAAGATCCACGCTCTTGGCCATTAAGTTACTTTTTTTAAGCAGTTAGTAGCAAGTTTAAATAAAAGGAAACTATTTAGCAATTCAGGCTTGGTATATTACTTTACTCCCTAAAACCAAGTCTTTCTCAGCTGAAGAGAGATTGTATTGGAATTTAAAATTTTGAAGGTTTTTTGGGTTCATTTTTCTTTTATAATTTCTATCTTGTTGCATGTTTTTCTTTTGAAAGAGTGATAAAGAAGTAAACTTTTGGAAGAAAATGAAATAGATAATACAGCTTTAGAGATACTAAAAGGTTTTGGTGGGAAAATTAAACTGAAAACTGACTTGGAAAGGTATAACTTGTGTAAAGTCTAAAAAAAGTCTTTGAAAAAAAGCAAAAAAATATTAAAAAGTCTTTGAAAAAAGTGAAACTGCAACTCTTAGAATTGCCTATCCTGTTCTTTACAGCACGGTAAAGAACAGGATAGCCAATTCTATCTAAGAGTCCATTTTTTCAAAATTGTTCTTTATATTAGTAGTTCTGAAGGATATGAGGACTACTTACACACAAAAAAGAGTTGAAACAAACAAGAAATTAAATAGATTTCTCTACTGGATTTCTTAGAATCTTAAATAGATTAATATATGTAGAGTGTGGTAAAGTAAGTATTTTAAGCATGTCCCAAACATTTGACTCTAAAATCCTTTTTTGCAGAATTATAAGTGCTGCTTTAATATGTATTTACTTAATAGGAATCTAATTTCTAATTAGATTAGAAATTAAGATTAAGATTTCTAAGAATCTTTTCTTATTTTTGAGATTTTATGACTTTGACTTAAGACATTTTTCTTACAGATTTTCTTTGTGGGCAGTTCTTTTTGTTTTGGGAAGACTTCTGACTTTAATTCTTTCAGTACTCACTGTTGGTTTTGGCCTTGCAAGAGCAGAGAATCAGAAGCTGGATTTCAGTACTGGAAACTTCAATGTGTTGGCTGTTAGGTAGAGTTATTTAACATTTTTTTCACTTTGTACAGCTGTATCATACATAGTGATCTGTATCATATTGTCAGATCACTATGATCTGAATCTATAAAGGGATAGGTATGGGGGTGGGGGAAGTACTCATTTGTTTTATTTCATACTTGTTGCAGTTTTGTATGTCAAATTGAAGTACTAAAGCATTTATTTAACTTCTAGGACAATTTATTCATGGACTGATTATTAACATAATCCTGTCAATAGAATGGGACTTTTAGCACTAAGCACTAAATACTATCAAAGCAAGATAAAATGAATACTTTATTCAATAGCAGTATTTTCATACACTCTAATTTTTTGTTCATTAATATTTCTCAGAATCGCTGTTCTGGCATCAATTTGCATTACCCAAGCATTCATGATGTGGAAGTTCATTAATTTTCAGCTTCGTAGATGGAGGGAACATTCTACTTTCCAGGCACCAGCTATAAAGAAGAAACCAACAGTGACCAAAAGCAGGTCTTCTAGGAAAGGAACAGGTTTGTATTAACTAAGCAATGAAAAAGCCATGGGATTCAAAAAAAAAAATGTTTTCAATTTATTTCTTCTCAGATCCAATAAAGAAAATTTTCTACTTTTTAGCACAATTACAGGCAAAGTAATCTTACCCCATTCCATGGTTGGTGATACTCTGGATGAGCGGAGTCAGTTACTCCCCCCAAAAGCCATTTACTAAATTTCTCACTCTCAGGGTTTTCAGTCTTGGTTACATAGAGCCACTATAGACCAGTGTATAGTATGGGCAGCTTTAGTGACTGATGAGAGTGTGATAGTTTGTTTTCAAGCATCTTTTTCACATTTTAAAAACCTCTGAAGAGTAACTTCTTCCCATCTGTCTATTAATCCCAAATGGAGCAGCTTTTTTTTTTTTTTTTTTTTTTTGGAGTTTTTGGCCGGGGCTGGGTTCGAACCCGCCACCTCCGGCATATAGGGTCGGCACCCTACTCACTGAGCCACAGGCGCCGCCTTGGAGCAGCTTTTTTTTAATAACTTCTAATTGCTTAAGCTTTTGTCTTTGAGCCGCCTGCATTTAACTTCTTTTCTCCTCTGGCTTGGCAAAAATTGAAAAATGAATTGACATTGCAGTTAATTTTTTCAGTTTGTATGTGGTATTGTACTTGGAATTGCAAAACAAGAAGTTACAGTTTTTAAGATAAATCAACCCTGGTTTGCTTCTTATTATAAGCAGTGATATCTGATAGTTTATATGCTCTAGCCCCATTCTTTTCAAGTTTGTCTTAGTAATTCTTGGCTGTGGGCATAGTCTTAATGAATTTAAGTACAACTTAATCAATTTTCACACACATAAAAAACTTGCTGGAATGTTGGACTGAAATTGTATTAAATCTATAGATTGATTTAAGAATAACTAAGAATTTCAACCCATGAACATGATATATACCTCCATTTATTTAAAGATTATCTTTAACTTCTCTCAGTAAATCTTTTTTTTTTTTTTGAGACAGTCTCACATTGTTGTCCCCAGTAGACTGCCGTGGGTCACAGCTCACAGTAATCTCAAACTCTTGGGCTCAAGGTATTGATTTGCCTCAGCTTCCCAAGTAGCTGGGACTAGGTGCCCGCCACAACACCCAGCTATTTTTAGAGACTAGGTCTTACTCTGTGTCAGGCTGGTCTTGAACTTGTGAGCTCAGGCAATCCACCCACCTTGGCCTCCCAGCGTACTAGGATTACAGGCATGAGCCACTGTGCCTGGCTCTCATTAATATTTTTAATAACATCTTTAATAGGATATAATTTATATACCATAAAGTTCACCCTTTGAAGTATACGTTTCAATCATTTTTAAGTACTGTGTATTTACAAAGTTGCGTAAACCACTAATTCCAGGACATTTTTATTACCCCACCCCAGGAAGAAGCCCTAGGCCCATTAGTCACTCTTTATCTCTCCCTTCTTCCTACCCCTGGCAACTGATTCAACTCATCTATTTTCTATGTTTTGGGGGGACTGGCTTCCTTATCTTGGCATGTTTTTTAGATTTGTTCGTGTTAATAGAAGGTATCAACTCTTCATTCCTTTTTAAGGCCAAATATTCCATTGTATGAATGTATATTGTATTTTGCTTATCTGCTCATCAGTTGATGAATATTTGGGTTGTTTCCACTTTTCCGGCTATTACAAAAGATAATTGAACTTTCATGTAAAGTTTTTGTTTGAAAACCTATTTTTATTCTCTTGGCTTTATTCTGAAGAGTAGAATTGCTAGGTCATATGGTGATTGTCTGTTTATCATTTTAGGGGGAACTACTAAACTCTTTTTCCAAGAAGGCTACACCACTTTACACTCATAGTTTTGCATGTTGATATTTAGTTGTCCCTGAGCTGTTTGTTGAAAAAATTACTCTCTCTCTATTGAATTGTCTTAATACTCTTGTGAAAAATCGGAAAATAAAAGTTTATTTCTGGACTCTGAATTTTGTTGCTTTTATTAGTATGTCTGTTCTTTTGCCAATACCACGTTGTCTTGATTACTATAGTTTCTGTAGTTAGGTTTGAAATCAGGAAATACATACAGTACCTCAGTTTTGTTCTTTTTCATGTTTTGGTTATTCAGGGTCTCTTGTGTTTCCATGTGATTTCTAGGATCAGCTTGTCAATTTCTGCAGAAAAGCCAGCTGGGGTTTTAATATTGATGACTTTTAATCTGTAGGTTGCTTTGGGGAATATGAATATGGATGTATATTTATTTGGGTCTTCAATTCTTTCAGCTAAGTTTTGTAGTTATCAATATATATGTCTTACACATCTCTCATTAAATTTGTTCCTAAATATTTAATTCTTTTTTATGCTATTGTAAAATAGAATTGTTTTCTTATTGGCATTTTCAGATTCATTACTGGTGTGTAGAAATATAGTTGGTTTTGTATATTGATCTTGTATCCTGCAACCTTGCTAAACTTATTTATTCTAATAGGTTTTTTTTTGTGTGAACTCCTTTGGATTTTCAGTATACCAGGATCATGTCATCTATAAATAAAGATAGTTTTTACTTCTTCCTGTCCAATCTGGATGCTTTCTATTGCATTTTCTTGCCAAATTGGCTAGAACCTCCACAACAATGTTGACTAGAAATGGCGAGAGCAGACACCCTTGTCTTGTTCTTGACCTTAGGGGGTAAGCATCCATCCAGTCTTTTACCATAAGTATGATGTTAGCTATGGGATCTTCATGAATGGTTTTTAACAAGTTGAGGAAATTCCACTCTATTCCTAGTATGTTTATGTTTTTATTATGAAAGGTTATTGGATTTTGTCAATTGCTTTTTATCCTCACCTCTATTGAGATGTTCTTGTGGTTTTTGTCCTTTTTTCTATTGATATTGTAGATTGCATTAACTGAGTTTCAGATGCTGAACCAATGATACCTTTCTGAGATAAATCTTACTTGGCCATGATATGTAATCCTTTTTATCTTTTGCTAGAATTGGTTTGCTAGTAGTTTCTTGAGGATTTTTATATCTATTTATACAGGAAATTGTGTATACTTTTCTTGCAACATCTTTGCCTAGTTTTGCTGTTGGAGTAATTGTGGCCTCATAGGATGATTTGAGAAATAGTCTTTTTTTGTTTTTTGGAAGCATTCTTAAAGAAATGTTTTCTAGGTTTCTATATGGGGATCTCATACATTTTTTCCTTAGATTTATTTTCAGGGATCTTATTTTTTAATCTAATGTACAAGCTCTTTTTTACAAGCAGTTTTAATTATTTGTATAAAGAAATGCTATTTGTTTTCTTTAAGATACTGTCCTTTGAAATCTTCCTAATTCACTTATTTTAAAGTTTATACTAAAATACACAGTCATAACATCTGCAAATATTAATACCTTTTCTTTTCCTTGATATATTATACAAGCTATGACCAAACCATAATATTGAATAGAGGAAAAGAGTACAGATGTCCTTATCTTCTTCCTCATATAAGGAGGAGATCTTCTAATATTTCATCATTAATAATGTTTTATAAATGCCCTTTATTTAGTTCTCTTCTATACTTTGTTTTTGTCATGACTGGATATAGAATTTTAAGATAATCATAGTGTTTCCCCATTCTCCTAATGTAGTGAATTACATTGATTTTCAGATATTAAAGTTGATCCTGTAACATGCATCCAAGTTGGTGATGATAATACAAGTAGTTCCTCCCTTATCTGACAGGTGATAGAACCCAAGAAACCAAGTGAATGCCTGAGACCATAGGTAGTACCAAATTCTATATAGTCATGCACCAGATAATAACATTTCAGTTATTGGCAGGCATGTGTGCAACAGAAGTCCCTTTAGATTATAATAAGATGTTTTACTGCTCATTTTCTGTTTAGATAGATTAAATACCTTTCTGTTATGTTTATGTGCAATATTTAGTCCAGTAACATGCTACACAGTTTTCTAGCCTAGGATCAGTAGGCCCTGCACATAGCCTAGGTGTGTAGTAGGCTGTGCCATCTGGGTTTGTATTATTACATCATGTCTGCACAGCAAAATTGCCTGACATTTCGTAGAATATATCCCTGTAGTTAAGCAGCACATGACCGTATATATGTTTTTCTTATACATGCCTAACTATAATAAGGCTTAATTTATAACTTAGGTGCAATAAGATTATAATAAGACAGGTAAGGAAGGGGTAGGAACTGTCTACACTGGTAGTACTGATGTACTGCTGTACATCACTGTTGCTGAGTTGGTTTTTCCAGCATTAGGATTTTTCCTTTTTTTGAGACAGTCTCACTGTGTTGTCCTCAGTAGAGTGGAGTGGTGTCACAGCTCACAGCAACCTACAACTCTTGAAGTGATTCTCTTGCCTCAGCCTCCGAAGTATCTGGGACTATAGCCGCCCACCACAACAACTGTCTATTTGTTGTTATTTTTGTTGTTGTTATTGTTTTTTGTTTTTGTTTTTGTTTTTTTTTGAGACAGAGCCTCAAGCTGTCACCCTGGATAGGGTGCTATGGCATCACAGCTCACAGCAACCTCCAATTCCTGGGCTCAAGCGAGTCTCTTGCCTCTGCCTCCCAAGTAGCTGGGACCACAGGCACCCGCCTCAATGCCCAGCCATTTTTTGGTTGCAGCCATCATTGTGTTTGGGCGGGCCTGGGCTAGATTCGAATCCACCAGCTCAGGTGTACGTGACTGGCGCCTTAGCCCACTGAGCCACAGGCACCGAGCCTGTTGTTGTTATTGTTATGTAGCAGGCTATGGGCTGGGTTCTAAACCCACCAGCCCCAGTGAATGTGGCCAGCACCCTAACCACTGAGCTACAGGCACCAAGCCTGATTGATTTCATTTTTGACTGATGAGCTATTTACAAATATTTGATCATTTTCTAGTTGTGTGTATGTGTGTTTTCTGTTGATTTCTAGCTTAATTTCACTGTGGATAAAGAACATCTTCTGAGTGCAGTGCCTGTGGCTCAGTGAGTAGAGTGCCGGCCCCGTATACCAAGGGTGGTAGGTTCAAACCCGGCCCTGGCCAAACTGCAACAAAAAATAGCCAGGCGTTGTGGCGGGTGCCTGTATTCCCAGCTACTTGGGAGGCTGAGGCAAGAGAATCACCTAAGCCCAAGAGCTGGAGGTTACTGGGAGCTGTGATGCTACGGCACGCTACCGAAGGTGACAAAGTGAGACTCTGTCTCTTTAAAAGAAAAAAAAATCTTGTGAATGATTTCAGTTCTGTGAAATTTATTGAGTCTTTTATTATAGTTCAGTCTGATTCCAATTTTGGTAAATGTTTCTTTTGGACTGCAAAAGCATGCACATTCTGCATTTGTTGGGTATTATCTATATGTGTCATGTCAAATTTCTAATTGTGTTTAATCTTTCATATCTTTATTGATTTTGTGGAAGGAATTCTACTTGTTCCATCCTTATGAAAGTAATGTTAAAATCTCACACTGTAATAGTAAAGGAAACCCTTTCTGCTTACAGTATTAAGTTTTTGCTTAACATAGTTTGAAGATACTGTTAGGTACATCAAAAATTAAGAATGTTATATCCTGCAATTGAATTCATCCTTTTTTTTGTTATCCTATGTATAGTTTGTCTGATTTAACTATAACTATGCCAGCTTTCTTTTGGCAAATCATTATCATGTCCTGTCTTTCCCCCCAAATCTTTCTTTGTATTTATATAGAGAGATCATGGCACTTGTAAGCAGTGTGTAATTAGATTTCATTTTTTTCATCCAATCTTATCATTATTGTCTTTGCTTTGGGGCAATAATGGTATGCTGTGCCTGAGTATGATTTCCTTTTTATCTATCTGGTTTTGTATGGTGTAGATCTTCCTGAATTTTGGCTTGGTTTCTTCAATAATTTTTTGAAAATTTCTGGCCATTATTTTTTTCAAATATTGCTTTGACCCCATTCTATTTCTCATACTCTTCAAGGATTCCAGTTACTCATGTGTTAAACCTTTTATACCTTTATACCTTTTCACACTTTTTGCATTTTTCCATCCTTTCTTTCTGAGCTTCAGTTTGAGTATTTTCTCTGGTTCATTATTCCCTTCTGTTGTACCTAATCTATCAAATTCATTCATTAAACTTATATTTTCAGTTACTGTATTTTCTAGTTCTAAGATTAATGGTTTCAGTCTCTGGTGAAATTCTGCATCTTTTATTTTCTCAACTACTTGTTTTTTTAATATCCTTTTCTAATAACTTCTTATCTGTATCACCTGATGTTCTATTTCTGACTTTTTTTTCCTCCTCATTTTCAGTCATTCAGTCTTATTCTCTGGCATGCCTGATAACTTTTAATTGATTCCTATGTGCTTTATATAAAAATTTATAGAGGCTCTAGATTGAATATGGGTAGCTCACTCTATCTCACTAAAACTGATATATTTTCAGTTTGCCCTTATTCCTAGGATATTGACATTCTAGGTGTGGATAAGGGCTTTCTTTCCCTGATAAAACCTGAAATCAAAATTTTGTCTCCCTATCAGTGTGAGACTTCCAGTTGTCTGTTAAGCTTTCCAGTTTCTTAAGAGTTGCTTTATTACAATGTACAGCTTCATACTGGAAATGCCTTGAAGAACTTCATATAGAATGTTAGTTTTTTTTCTCTACAGTTCTCTTTTCTCCAGAATTTTGTCTGGAATCTTGGCTGCTTGGTCTTCCTAATCTCAGCTGTATGTTGTTTCTTGTACTCTCTCCATCAGCATAATTGAGCCTACAGATAAAAATAGCAGTTAATGCAGACTCACCTAGGTTCATTTCCTTTTTTTCCAGGACATTGCCACATCAAGTCTAAGCTGCCTTGATTGTTATCCAGAGCCTTCAGATATCCATTTTTTACTCAACTGTTACGATATTTTTTGAGGGAGAGTTAGTCTGACATCAGTTCCTCCACCCTATCTTGAAGAAGAAAACCATGGTACATTGTGAAACTTAAGAGTTACTCTAAGTCCCAACTTTTCTGTATGTTCTAAAGAAATATCCCCCAAGAACTTTGCTGTCAAATGTGAAAAGTATATTTCTACCAAAATGACTGCTCTTGAGGTTTTGGTGTTTTCTTTTGAGGGCGCAGAGGTAGGCACTCACTCTGTTGCTCAGGCTGGACGCAGGAGCATCATCAGCTCACTGGGCACAGGCGAGCCTGCCTCAGTCTCCCGAGTAGCTAGGACAACAAGGGCACGCAACCACACGTAACTAAAAATGTTTTCTTTTTTTGTAAAGACAAGGCCTCGCTGTGTTGCTCAGGCTTGTCTCCAACTCCTGGCCTCAGGCAATTCTCCTCCCCCAGCCTCCCAAAGTGTTAGGAGTAGAGGTGTGAGCCAAGGTGCCTGGCCTCTTGCGTATTTTTAAATTCCTGTAACTTTTTAAATAGTCTTCTATTTATCACTTTTTTCTAATTTCAGTAGAAGTTACTTTTATTTCTAATTTGCTGCTTTCAGTTCGTTGTGCTGAACACATTAACGGGTTTTCTGATTGGGTCAGATATTAGTGAAGATTCATATTAGTAAATATGTTTCACCAGTGTATATATTATATTTTAAATTTTTTTTTCTGAAGAAGCCTTTGTGTGTAAAGATTATTTTACTTGCATTTACTTACAAAAGAGTAACACTGTTTGTTTTCTTTTTCAGAAAATGGTGTAAATGGAACAGTAACATCCAATGGAGCAGACTCTCCACGTAATAGAAAAGAGAAATCTTCATAGTGGATTATAAGCTGATTACTGTCCCCAAAGAAATCTGCTTTTTACTGTGTCTTTCGGCATTAGAGATTTTTCTGTTCTTGAAAATACAGTTTGTGCTCTTTGATTCTTGCTATTGTACTGTTTCATGAATTTTTTTAAAAGGGCATTTGAGGGGAGGATGATTACTATGACTGAAAAAATATTTTAGCTTAGACTGAGCTACCTGCCTTCAAAATAGTTTAGGGACCACCACCATCGTTTATTTTCTTTTTTATCTTTGAACATTTTTGTAATGATTTGAAGAAGAAACTATTTACAGAAATCCCACATATCAGTGATGCAGTTTCTTGCTCGAATCAGTTTTTTATAATATTAGCAAGGTGGCCTGTTCTAACAAGGTCATATTTTTTTAAGTTATCTTTCAGGGTAAAATGGAAATAATATAAAGTTGGGTGTCAAACTTTAATATCTTTTCAGTGTTCTCTAATTTTTAGGAATTTTTGTAGCCTTTACACCTGGAAAAAAAGATTTGTAAGATTACCAAAATAATTGTGTGCTTTATTTTATAAGTAGCAGTTGTTAGAGTTATATCCCATTTAAAAGAGAAAATTCTAATGGTTACAATGGGGTGATTTATTGACATATATATTGAGGAAATATCTTATTAACATAAAAGTACATGTGAAATAAAATCTTTCTTGTGCATTTTCAACACTTGTAAACTGGAAATTAGAAAATATTTACTATGAAGAGGAAAATCTGACTTATATACCCCTTTTGATATGTTTATTAATAATGATTCTTAACGGGGCTTGTCATAAGTTTGATATGCACAGCATCTTAGAAAAATATTGCTTAACCTGGAAACCCTTTTAAAAAATAATGCCTACTTGATTTATATCTATAAAAAGAATGTCAGGTAATTATATTTGGAAAATGTTTAATGTACTAACTTTAAAAAAATTGAAAATTCAGGTGGATAAATAGTCTTACAAAAGACAGTGTGCTTTATGTTATAACTATAGCTTTGGTCCCATCTTTAATTGAGAAACATTTATCTGTACAAAACATATTTTTGGATAAATATATATATATATATTTGTATCTTTACAGAAAGGCTCTAAAAAGCATTTGAGTAAAATATTTGGTTCCCTTTTCTATAATTAGCCTTTAAAATCCTTATAGCTACATTTGGTTTGTTCCCTGTCTTTACAATATATCTTGCTTCTTGTTGGTGTTCACATCTTTTTCCCTTTCTCAGTTCTCTCATCAGCTAATGGTTGTGCCATTTTTCGTGTTAAAGTTGTAGACATGTCAGGTCTGCAGTTTAGTTTCCATGCTGCTAGAAAGTTGTGCTTTTTATTTCCAGCTGTTTCTCTACTTACTGAAGAAAAGTAGTAGCTCTCTGTAGCATTATGGAGTTTTCAGTGGAACC
>CAUYON010147226.1:0-16993 GCA_963573935.1 Arctocebus calabarensis | reverse complement strand
CTGGCATCAGACTTAACTTTCCTGCCGCTCCACAGGTTTCAGGTGCCACTGTGTTACTAATTCTCCAGTGCTCCTGAGACATGTGTTAGACATGTCTGCCTCTGTTGGAAGTCCTTGTGGCAGCTTCAGGGGCTTGATTCTTATCAAATGTTTGACCACTTTTAGTTTTGCATTCACTGAAGGGATATTCTTGTGAACTTAAGGAGTATGTGCTTTTTCTAATTCAAGCATCTTTATTGTATCTTTTCCCCAGTATGGATGTCTTTTTGTACTTTTTATTCTAGTAACAATATGCAGTTTATGAGGGTTCTGTGGATCCCCACCATACTTTTCATGATCTGCAGGTGAAGGCTAAAACACTTTATCTGGAATGCTTGACTTGGTAAATTTGTGATGAATCCAATCTGTACAAACAAAACAGCCTCCACGCCTTTTGTGACAGTCTGTAGTCTGCCTAATGGCCTCTGAACTACTATACACAAAATCCCTGCCATGAGTGTGGTGATTATTTTCTTATAGGCCCTGGTTTACAGTCCAATACTTTTGGCCACTCAGTCCCCACTCACCAGTGCCCATCAGATACTCCTGTGGGGCCATTTTAAAGTCTGGGCTGATGGGGGAATCACGTGGGAGCAAATCTTAATTCATGTGCAGCATTTCTCCTGCCTCCTCACAAGATTCAGCGGACAGACTGCAGGGGAGGTTTAAGGTACTAAGTGCATTTCCTCACCTTTCCCTATGATCCTGTTTCCCAGCAACATGAATTTCCTGGGCCCTAGGAGAGTAGCCAGAATCACCGCCTGCCATTAGCTCTTAGCTCTCTCAGATCTGAAGGTGGGGCTCACAGTGCTGCTGGGATCCTAGGCTGGGCCATTGCCCTTGTGTTTCAGGTGATAGGACGAAGCTAAGGATGCGTAAAAGTGGCTGGGAAGGGGATGTCTTAGGTCATTCTTGCTTTGACAATGACGTAACTGCTCACTGGGTAATTTATAAATAGCAGAAGCTTCTTTCCAATGGTTCTGGAAGCTGGGAAGATCAAGGTCCTGTAGGTCTGGTATTGGTGAGAGCCTGCTTCCTGGTCTGCAGACAGCCCCTGTGGGCTGTGTCCTCACGTGCCAGAGACGGGGGAACTCTCTTGGGTCGTTTTATAAGGGCACTGATCCCATTCACAAGGGCTTCACCCTGATGGCCTCATTGCCTCCTGCAGGCCCCAGCTCCTAATTCCTTCACCTTGGGGGTTACAGTTCAGCATGTACATTTGGGGACCACACTTGGTCCTGGAAACCCCTGCTGCATCACAGTCCTTAGGCTGAAAAACTGTTTGTCTGTCACTGCTTGTCTCACTTGCAGCTGTGGCCTCACCTGGAGCCTGGGAGCAACACAGAACCCCAGCCCCTGCAGACCTGTTGAGGCAGGGTCTGCATTTTGACCAAATCCTGGGGGGACTCCCATGACCCTTCAAGTCTGACAAGGCCCACATAGTGCGGGTTCCACCTGGACACAAATAGGCATGTTTTCCTGTAACTGCTGCCACTGTTTTCCAAGGCAGGCTTCTGTGTTCTTGCTCTCCTGACATCCTCCATATTTTCATAAATTACTAATTAGGACACTTCTTTTTTTAATAAAGACACACACAAAGATGATCTTCTAAGATGTGCTTTTGAAAAGCTTTGCATAAAATAAAATTGAACAGTGTTCTCCCACAGGTAAAATTCTAGGGATGCTTTATTTGCATTAGTGATTGATTGATCCCCGTGGGAGGATCTTACAGCTGGCTGGCCTTGATCTGCAGTGTAGTTAATTATTAGCAGCACTTATTTGTACGGAGCTTCCTTGGGTGAATTCTTTGTCAGTGAGTGCTGCAGAACTGATGCCTTGCTGGGTCCTGGTGTTCATTAACCTGCCACCTGGGTTCCCTGCAACTTTCTCGGATACTAACTGAGGATAGACACTACCAGAAACAGTGTTTAATCTGGGCCACTTGTAGCCCCATCAGCTCGACACATAAAATTAACCATCAAGCACAAGGAAGCCACTGAGGCTTTATCCTGAGAGCACAGTGTTGGGAAGGATGCCGCTGGCTGCTCCCTGGGTGGAGGTGGGTCTGGGGTGCAGGCAGAGAGCCCGGCCGTCTGCTGGCTCACTGATCACTCACAGCAAGTGACACAGACGAATGCGTGGATGTTCAGTTAATGATCTAGAACTGAAAGAATGCCCAGTCCCGGTGATTGAAGAATTCCATGGGCAAGCAATTTAGGCCTGTAAAAATGACAGAGGTGGGTTGATTTTGCGCAGTAATGAACTGAATGCAGGTAGAGGATCTATTATTTCCTTACAAAAATAAATCTCTCTCCCTAAGATAAAATAGTCTCAGGTAAGTCAAATGGCAGGCTAGGTCTTTCAGAACAGGCAGTTTGCTAAGTGGTGCTTCTTGGCTGCTCAGTAAGAATTGTTTAAAAAATTAGAAGTTTGGAAAAATTAAAGTGCTACTAGGGAAAAAAACATAGTTATTGGTTACATACTTTAGCTGCTCTCATTGTTTTAACAGCTTTATTGAAGAATGATTGGTTTTTTTTTTTTTTTTTTTGAGACAGAATCTCACTATGTCATCCATGGTAGAGTGCTCACAGCAACCTCAGATACTTGGGCTTATGCGATTCTCTTGTCTCAGCCTCTCAAGTAGCCGGGACTATGAGCACCTGCCACAGTGCCTGGCTGTTTTTTTGTTGCAGTTGTCATTGTTGTTTAACAGGCCCTGGCTGGGATTGAACCCGCCCAGCCTCAGTGCATGTGGCCGGCACTGTAACCACTGTGCTACGGTTGCCGAGATGAGGTGTGATTGGTATTATACAGAAAACTGTTCAGTATGTAATCTGATGAGCTAGGATATATGTTTCCATCGGGAAAACCAGCCCTGCAGTCATGCCAGTGTGTTGCCTCCCACAAGATGCCTCTCTCCTGGCCCCTCTGAGCCCCAGACAACCATTGATCTTTCAGTCACTATAGAAAAGTTTCCATTTTCTAGGGATTTATATAAAGAGAATCATTTAGTGTTTCCTTTTTTTGTCTGGTGTTTTTCTCTCGGTACAGATACTTTGAGATTCATCCAAGTTGTGTGTATTCATAGTTTGTTTCTTTTTATTTCTAGTAGTTAGTGTTCAGCTGTAGATACAACTCAGCCATGTATCTTGTCGATATGTTCATCTGTTGTTAGATATTTTAGGTTGTTTACAGTTTGGGGTTGTGATAAATAAAGTACCATGAAAATTCATACGTAAGTCTTTGTAGGGACTTCAGGTGTCATTTTTTTAGACAAATAAACTATCCAGAGGTGGAACGGCTAAATCACGTAATAGATGTATATACATTTCACTTTCTAGGAAACTGTCAAACTACTTTCCAAATTGGCTATACCATCTTTCATTCATACCAGCAGGGTATGAGACTCCCACTTCCTCCACATTTTCAACTTGGTATGGTGGCAGTATTTTTATTTTAATTGTGGTAAAATATATATAATGTAGAATTTACCATTTTGTTACTTTTAAATGTACAATTTAGTGACATTAAATTTCATCCACAATGCTAGGCAACCATCATAACTATTAATTTCCAAAACTTCTTGTCACTCCAAATGGAAAACTCTGTCACTGCTAAGCAATAACTCTCTAACCCCCAGCTCCAGCCTCTAGTCCTGGTGACCCCTTATCTCTATTTTCTCTCTATAAATTTGTCTTTTCTGTATATTTTATATAAACTCAATGGAATAATACAATGTTTGTCCTTTTGTGTATGTCTCATTTTGCTTAGCATAATATTTTCAAATTTAATACATGTTGTATCATGTATCAGAATTTTATTTCTTTTTCTTCTTTTTCTTTTGAGGCAGAGTCTCAAGCTGTCACCCCGGATAGAGTGCCATGGCATCATAACTCACAGCAACCTCAATCTCTTGGGCTCAAGCCATCCTCTTGCCTCAGTTTTTCTATTTTTAATAGAGATGGGGTCTGGCTTTTTGCTTAGGCTGGTCTTGAACACTTGAGCTCAAGCAATCCACTCACCTTGGCCTCCCAGAGTGCTAGGATTACAGGCATGAGCCACTGCACCCAGCCAGAAGTATTTCTTTTTATGACTGAAAAATATTCCATTGTGTGGACATGCGACGTTTTGTTTATCCGTTCACCTGGTTTTTGTTTTGTTTTAGTTTGATGATCTCAGTTGGGTTTATTCATGAGTCCAGAATCAGGCAACACTTCATTCCTCGACACAGAGTAAGTGCTTCAGTGAGCTGAGCAGAATAGGTTGGCTTTCTAGTCAGAGAAGGGTTGAAAGTAGAAACAAAGAAGAGAGAGTGTCAGTCACTTAGAATAATAGTGGAATAACTGATGAAGGGTGGGGACTTCATTATTGTGCTGAGTGAAGATTTGATTTGATTTCATTTCATTTCACTTATTTGAGACAAAATCTTTTTTGTCCTGGGCAGAGTGCCGTGGTGTTACCGCAGCTCAGAGCACCTTCCGTCTCCTGGGCTCAAGCGATCCTCTTGCCTCAGCCTCCCAAGTAGCTGGGAGTATAGACCCAGCCATGACATCCTAGCTAGTTTTTCTATTTTTAGCAGAAATGGGGTCTCGCTCTTCTTGCACAGGCTGGTCTCAAAGTCCTGAGCTTAGGCAGTCCGTCAGCCCTGGCCTTCCAGACTGCTAGGATTATAGACCTGAGCCACCTTTCCTGGCCCTGATCAAAGATTTTAAACTACCCTAATTGGAAAATTGCCTGCCATCTCTTTCCCCTGGTTTCCTTGGAAGGTCAGACAATAACTCAGTTTTAGTTTTGGTGGAAATTTGACATGGGTGAGTCCATTTTGATTTTTAGTCTGGTCTGTTGGGGCAAGTGCAGAAACTTAATTTAAGACAAAGACCACCTGTAATTTTCACTGGACAGCTCCCCACTTTGGACAGCCCTTTCAGGGAATCAGCTGCGCTTGTAGTTACTGTCATTTTGGGTGACCAGCTGCAGCATGAATTTGTAGGTTACAAGATCCTCGTTATCTTGGATTTCTTTGCAGTTTTGTTGTTCCAGCCAGAGAGAGGCTGTTTGACATTTGACGGGTCACTGTTTGAAAACATTGAAACTTTTTTGAGAGGGAGGTTGTGGTTATTAGGAGGATAATACCAAGGGTCTAGAGAATATTCCTTAGTCAGGGTCCCTGTGAACTGAACCAACTAGCTAGACAAGGAATTTATTCATTTTAACCAACACCCAGTGTATTTTTCTGTGCTCAACAAGAGGTGTCATCAGTTGCACAGATTCTTCCCTGTTTAACCTGCCATCCCATCAGTGGGTTAGGATAATTTGCCTGCTGAAGTTAGTGATTATGGAATTCTAACTACACCATTATTCTGCCAGATGAAAGAGGTAGGCATTAGTAAGAAAAATTAAAAGGGGTGAGAGTCTTATTATGACGGTCTTTTCCCAGTTTTCTTAGGAAAAAAAGAGCTGTGCACAGCATGATATCAGCAGCTTCACAATTTGAATCCTCTGGTTGTGGCATCAGGTGTTTTGGTGAACTTTGTATGTGGTCCACCCCTGGGCATGAGACTTCTCCTTTGAAATTTATATTGAATTGTCCAGATTTGGTTTATAAGGGCATTAATAACTGAGCAGTTCTCATTCTTCATTGGAGAGCCTGATATTAAAGAAAAGTAGAAAAATTCAGAATCTAGTCCAGTCTACAGGTATAAACAAAAGCTAAAAAAAAAAAAAAAAAAAAAAAAAAAAACAATTAATAGGGCTACAGTCTAAAACACTGTATGCTATAGTTTTCTTTTGAAATGTACCTTTACTCTCAATAGTCAGCTTCATTTTAACCAAAGATGATCACAGTAAGAACAAAATGCCTGATCACTTATGTTAGCACTTCAAGGTTAACCACATATACTTTTTTTTTTTTTTTGAGACAGAGTCTCACTCTGTCACCCTGGGTGGAGTGCCATGGCATCATCACAGCTCACAGCAACCTCAAACACTTAGGCTTAAGAGATGCTCTTGCCTCAGCCTCCCCAGTAGCTATGACCAGGCTTGTGCCACAATGCCGGGCTACTTTTTCTATTTTTAGTAGAGATGGGGTCTCACTCTTGCTCAGGCTGGTCTCCAACTCATGAGGTCAAGTAATCTACTTGCCTCAGCCTCCCAGAGTGCTAGGATTACAGGTGTGAGCCATCGTGCCCAGCCTTCTAGACTTCTTTTAAATTTGCTTTGCTAGAAATTTTGCCAAAGAAACTCAATTTGGACATGAAAAGTTAACTCCAGATGCTAAGAAGCCAAACCAAGGTAGACGTCACACTGGTATCTGCAGTACCTGGTCTGTATCTTGAGGTTACCTGTTGCTGGGAAGTGACGACTTTTTACTCACTTGTGGGAGGCTAATAGGCTGATCTCTCTACCAGGCACCTCGCCTCAATCCATGGCAAAGCATGCAGACAGGCCATCCCTGGGGGCTAATCGAAACCACTGAAGATGAAAGGAGCCCAGAGGCATCCCAGACAAGGCAGAGTCATTAAGACCATCCCTGAGCTGAGAGTCAGCAGGTGGGCAGAGCTCAGCTCTTCGAATTTCTGATGGGCGGTTAGATGAAAGAAGCTGGTTTGCCTGCCCTGCAGAAACAAAACTTGTTTTCCCCTCTATTGGCCATTGTTGACAACGCTACCCTATGTTCCTGATTACCTAGCCATTTCCCTCTTACCCAGTCTCGAAAGGGGCCTGGGATTCTTTTAATCCAATTTTGACACCTATACATTTTGCATGTATGCCTTGTGTTAGAAATTAATAAAAAGTTTCTGAGAGGTCAGAAAGTTGCTGCATTGCCTCAATCTGCCACTAGGTACGTGTGTCAATGCATGCCTCTTGGGCTCCCCAGACTTCATACATTAAGTCGGTGTAGGTCTCATTATTTCCCCCAATGTCGTCTCTCCTCTTGACCCCAGGTTGGGGTACACAGCGAACCCCAGCACTCACTTATTAAAAGTCTGGGATCCCTGGAAGCCAAGAATTGTGTGTACATTTTCAAATATGACATTCCGGTCAAAGCCTTAGTAATATAACCAACATTACCTGATAGGAAGAGCAAATAAATGGCCATCAGGCTTAATAACTCTGAGTTATCCTTAGTCAGATTTTGCCGCTTTTGTGAATACTTGCAGCTTTCAGGGCCGGATAATCTTCTACAAGAGAAAGTCAGGTCTACCAGAAGGCAGAGTACTCAGGTCTTTAGAAATTAGGGATCCTGGCCCAGTGCCTTAATCACTCCTGTAATCCTAGCACTTTGGGAGGCAAGTGGGAGGATTGCTTGAGACTAGGTGTTTGAGACCAGCCTGAGTAAGAGTGAGACCTCTGACAAATAATAGAAAAATTAGCCAGGTGTTCTGGAGCACACCTAGTCCCAGCTATTCGGGAGACTGAAGCAGGAGATCGCTTGAGTCCAGGAGTTTGAGGCTCCCATGAGTTGTGATGACACCATTGCTCTCTAGCCTGGGAGACAGAGCAAGATCTTATCTCAAAACAAAGAAAAGAAAGAAATTAAGGATCCCATTGTTATGTTTGCTCCTAGATAGCTTTCGCTATGAGATGCTCTTGATTTACTTAGCCAATGACTCCATTTTAGGTCTGACCTAGTCAGACACCGAGCCTCCCTTACCTGAGTGTATGAAAAAAAAATTTATATACCCGTGAATAACAAAAGCCTGAGATCATGTCCTCCTGCAGTAATAAACGCCACCTGCAACTGCTGTCAGTTACCTTTAAAACTGCAGCTCTCCTGCTGGCCCCAAATGGAGTCTGGTGATATTTTAGCCACAAATGTGGTGCACTCCCCTGTTTTGTCCTGCCATATTCTTGGGGTCTTGACTCAATCCTTTTATACAGATACATGTAAGACCTCTTGAAAGAAGGAGCAAAAAAATGCATCCCTTCCCAGTGACTTGTCCTGTGCCCTGCCACAGCCAAGACTAACCCTGGGTACTTTAGTCAAATTCTGTCTCACAGAGCAAACTAACTTTGGTTCCCCCAAATCCAAAGACATTGGGGAGCTCAAATGCAAAGGGAAGGAGAAAGTCGATTTGAGGGTGACTTAGGCTTCTCAGGGCTCCATGAGGAAGATCGAGGATGCCCCCCAAAAGGAGGGATAGTAGTCCTTCTCCTGTGATTCTCAAAAGATCCCCAGGTCCCTTCTTTCCTCATCAGATCTGTCAAAAGACAAAATTACAACAAATTTGATTTAAAGATTTTTATTTTTACATAACCTTTATTTTTTTTAAGTTAATATATGAAGTATAGGAAACTGAAAAACACAAGAAGCAAAGAACAAAGTGATCCACAATCATAAGCAGTTTATAGTTTGACACATCCTTCCAGATTCCAAGTGTACATACACAATATCTGATTTTCTGGGGTTGAGATTGCACGTTATGTATCATGCTTTTTCACACATCATGAATATTTACCAATCCAAAATCTCAAAGCTCTATGAGTATTTTGATAACCAAGGCAGGATTACACTCTTTCCTAACAGATTGAGTTGGTGTAGTGTATTCTTGATTTAAAGATCTCAATTGGCTTTATTCACTATCCTAGAATTGGCTGATACCTGTTCTTCTTTTTATTAAAAAGAAAAAATATTCCCTATCCATTCATCTGTTGACAGACACTTGGGGAGTTTTTACCTTTTGGCCTTTGTGAACATTGACATGTATTTTTGGTCCCTGTTTTGGTTCAAAATTAGGAGTGGAATTACTGTGTCATATGGTAGTACTATATTTAGTTTTTTGAGGACCCCCAAACTGTTTTCTGCAGTTTTGCACAATCCCATCAGCAATATACCAGGGCTCCAGTTGCTTCACATCCTTGCCAACACTTATGTTCCTTTTTTTTTTTTTTTTTTTAATTACAGCCATTTTATATCTAAGTGGTATCTTATTGTGTGGTTTTGGTTTATTTTTGCTAATAACTAATAGTGTATACAGCATCTTTTTACTGTGCTTATTTGTATATTTTCTTTGGAGAAATGTCTGTTTAAGTCCTTTGCCCATTTTTAATTAGGTTGCTTGTCCTTTGTTTTTGATTTATGGGAGTTTTTTGCATATCCTGGACATTTAACTCTTAGATATGTGGTTTCAGATATTTTCTTTCATTCTGTAAGCTGTCCTTTTATTTTAGTGGCAGTATCCTTTCTATTTTTTTGAGACAGTGCCTCAAGCTGTTGCCCTGGGTAGAGTGCTGTGGCAGCACAGCTCACAGCAACCTCCAACTCCTGGGCTCAAGCAATTCTCCTGCTTCCATCTCCCAAGTGGCTGGGACTGCAGACGCCCGCTACAACACCCAGCTACGTTTTTTTGGTTGCAGCCGTCATTGTTGCTTGGTGGGCCCGGGCTAGATTTGAACCCGCCAGCTCAGGTGTATGTGACTGGTGCCTTTGCTGCTTGAGCGACAGGTGCTGAGCTGGCAGTATCCTTTCTTGTGCAGTCTTTTTAATTTATATATATATTTTTTGTTTACTTGTGCTTCGGTTCTATCTAAGAATCTAATGCTAAATTCAAGGTTGGGAAGATTTGGCATGTCTTCTCCTAAAGGCTTTATAGTTTTAGCTCTTACATTTAGGTTGTTGATCCACTTTGAGTTAATTTCCATACATGGTATGAGCTGGGGATCCAAATGCATTCTTTTGCATGTAGACATCTAGTCGTCTCAGCACTTTGTTGGACAGATTATGTTTTTCCCACTCAGTGGTCTTGGAACCATTTTGAAAGTCTTTGACTATATATGTGAAGGTTTATTTCTAGGCTGTTTACTCTACTTTATTGATCTGTATGTCTGTTCCTGTGCCAGTACCACACTGTTTTGATTACTGTAGACATGTAGTAAATTTTGAGTTAGAGATATGTGAGTCGTCCAACTTCATGCTTCTTTTTTAGGATTATTTTGGCTAATGGGTCTCCTTGTGATTCTATTTGCATTTGAGGATTGGCTTTTCTATTTTCTGCAAAAAATTCTGTTGAGGCTTTGGCAGAGACGGCATTGTAGCTGTGGATGGCTTTGGGTAGTATGGCCTAGATAGTTCTCTTTCTACAAACACAGGATAACTTTTCCTTTAGTTAGGTCTTCATTTCTTTCAGCAATATTTTGCAGTTTTCAGTATATAAGTCTTTCACTTCTTTGGTTAAATTTATTCCCAGTAATTTTATTCCTTTAGGTATTAATTTATTCATTTTTAAATAAATTGATATTTTATAATTGCACATATGTTTGGGATACAGAGTGATGTTATGATTTATGAGTGCAATGTGGAATAATTAAATTAAGGTCATTAACGTAGCACCTCAAATATTTAACTTTTTTTTTCAGTGAGAACTTTTGAAATTTAATCTCTTAGTAATTTTGAAATGTCTAATACTCTGTATTAACTACATTCATCACATCATGTTATGGAACTAAAGGATGCACGTGTGCCATGTTCCTCATGCCTGGTGTTTTGTGCCCTTTGGCCATTTATTCCCCATTCTTCTCATCATCCCAGCCTCCATAACTGAACTCTACTCTCTGCTTCTGGATTTGATTGCTTTGACTGCACATGTAAGTGAGTTCTTTTTTTTTTTTCTTTAGACAAAGTCTCACTATGTCACCCTGGGTGCAAGTGCTGTGACGTCACAGCTCACAACAACCTCGAACTCTTGGGCTTCAACGATTCTCTTGCCTCAGCCTCCCAAGTAGCTGGGACTACAGGGACACGACACAACGCCCAGCTATTTTGGGGTTGCAGTTTGTTTAGCTGGCCTAGGCTGGCTTCAAACCCCCCAGCCTTGGGTGTTTATGGCCAGTGCCCTACCCACTGAGCTATGGGCGCTACCCTGTACATCAGTTCTTGAGGTGTTTGTCTTTCTGTGCTGGTTTCTTTCGCCTAGAGTAATGTTTTCTAATTCAGTCCATGTTGTTGCAAATGACAGAATTTCCTTCTTTTTAAAGCCACACAGTATTTCATTGTGTATGTATGCTACATTTTCTTTATCCTTTCATTTGCTGATGGACACTTGGGCTGATTCTGTAAGTTGGCTATTGTAAATAGTGCTGCAATAAAAACACCAGAGTACAGATATCTCTTTGACAGACTGATTTCAGATCTTTTGGGTAAATACTCAGCAGTGGGATTGCTGGATCTTATGGTAATTCTAGTTTCAGTTCTTAGAGAACCTTCATAGTTTCCCGTATGACTATACTAATTTATATTCCCATCAAGAGTATATGTACAAGGGTTTCTTTTTGTCTATCCTCACCAACATTTGATATCCTTCATCTTTTTGGTAATAGCAATTCTGACAGGTGTGGCGCGATATCTCATTGAAGTTTTAATTTGCATAATTCCTAATAATTATTGATGTTGAGCATTTTTTCATATGTTTCTTGACTATTTCTATGTCTTCTTTTGAGAAAGGTTTACTCAGATTTCTTGCCCATTTTTAATCTTCTTTTTTTCTGGTATTGGGTTATTTGAACTCGTTGTGTATTTTGGACATAACACCTTATTGTCCAATATTAGCTTGGAATAATGAACGCATGTCTTGGAGATATTTTCTCCAAATTCATAGGTGGTCTCTGCACAGCTTTTAAGTTTGATGTGATTCTATTTGTCTATTTTTGCTTTTGTTGCATGTGCTTTTAAAGTCAAACCAAAAAATTATTGCCCAACCAATAAGACATATTTTGTATAACTTGGGTTGGTAAATCTATTGATACTTGTTTTAGTCTACTTTGGTGTGTGTTCCATTCTCAAAAGAGAATGTCTGTTCTGCTGTCTTTAAGTGGAGTGCACTATAGGGGTCAACCAGGTCACACAGGTTGATGGTGTTTATCAAGTCTTCTATGTTCTTGCTAATTTTAAGTCCACTTTTTCTATGGCTATAGGAAGAGACTATTGGAACCTATGAGCATGAATATGATGAAGGTATGAGTATTTCTCATTAAAGTTCTATCCATTTTGGTTCATTTATTTTGTTACTTTATTTTTTTGAGACAGAGTTTCCCCATGTCACTCTCTGTAGAGTGCTGTGGCATTACAGCTTATAGCAATCTCAAACTCTTGGGCTTAAGTGATTCTCTTGCCTCAGCCTCCTGAGTAGCTGGGACTATAGGCACCTGCCACAATGCCCAGCTAGTTGATTCCTTTATCATTATAAAGTGAACTTTAAAAATTTTTTTTTAATTTTTTTTTAGAGACAGAGTCTCACTTTATCGCCCTCAGTAGAGTGCTGTGGAATCACACAGCTCACAGCAACCTCCAACTCCTGGGCTTAGGCGATTCTCTTGCCTTAGCGTCCCGAGTAGCTGGGACCACAGGTGCCCTCCACAATGCCCTGCTATTTTTTTGTTGTAGTTTGGACGGGGCTGGGTTTGAACCCGCCACCCTCAGTATATGGGGCCGGCACCTTACTAACTGAATCATAGGCACCACCTTAAAGTGAACTTTTTTATCTTTGGCAATGTTCTTTGCTCTGAAAATTACTTTGGTAGAAATATAGACTTTCCAGCCCTTTTTTTGACTAATGTTAATATGTCAAACATTTGTTTTTAGCCTAGTTGCATCTTTGTATTTCAAGTGTATTTCTGGTAAGCAGAAAGAAATTGAATCTTAATTTTCTGCTTGTTTTCCTTTTCTTTGTTTTTTTCTAACGATTGCTGCCTTTTTGTTGAAATGTTAAAAATAATTTTTTTTTTTTTTTGGAGACAAACTCTCACTTTGTTTGTGCTGGGTAGAGTGCCATGACATCACAGTTCACAGCAACCTTAAAATCTTGAACTCAAGCTGTTCTCTTGACTCAGCCTCCTGAATAGTTAGGACCACAGGCATGTGACACCAGGCAGGCTAAATTTTCTATTTTTAATAGACACAGGGTCTGGCTCTTGCTCAGGCTGGTCTCAAACTCCTGAGCTCAAGCAATCTCCCCACCTTGGCCTCTGAAAGTGCTAGGATTTCAGGCATGAGCCACCACACCTAGAAAAAATATGTTCATTTAATGTGATTAATAATATGGCTGGTTAGGTTTAAGCCTATCATTCTGATGTTTGTTTTCCCATCATTGTTTCCTTTTGCCTCTTTTTGTCTCTCTTCTCTCCTTTGAGACAGAGTTCTTATTGCCCTGGCATGAGTTCAAAGTCATCACCACAGTTCACTGCAACCTCAAACACCTCAAGCCATTCTGCCTCAGCCTCTTGAGTAGCTGGGCCTAACTATAGGCATGCACTAACACACCTGGATAATTTTTTTATATTTTTGGTAGAGATGAGTGTCATTCTTGCTCAGGCTGGTCTTGAACTGACCACAGCAATCCTCTAGGCTTCCCTCCCAGACTGCTAGAATTTTAGACATGAGCCACTGTGTTTGGCCCTTTTTTCCTCTTTTTCTGTATTAGATATAACTTTTTCTTTTGTTATTTTAGAGGTTACTTCAAGATTTATTGGATACATCTTTAATATATTATGGTCTATCTTTTATTCCACTTTACATATAGTAAAAGAACCTTGCAATGGTTTGCTTCCATTTCTTTCCTTCTAGACTGTGTACTGTCATCATCCTTTATATGTACGTTATGAAAAAATTTGTTCTTACTTTTTTGTATATGTTTCATTTATATATTTAAGAGGTTTATATGATAAAAAGCTTATATGCTTAGGTAGTAACCCTTTCCAATGCTCTTCATTCTTTTATATAGACCCATATTCCCAAATTTTTCTTTTTGCCCGAAGGATTTTCTTTTAGCATTTCTTTTAGTGTGGATCTGCAGGTGATGATTTTTTTTTAGCTTTTGTATGTCTCAGTGAAAAGGATCTTCATTTTTCTCTCTCACTTTTCTTTTGTGGTTTTGAAAGATATCTTTACTGAGCATTTTCAGTGCTTTAGCGATGTTGCTCAGCTATTTTCTTGGTTGTATTTTTTTTGGCATGAAAAATCTGCTGTTTCCTTATTTTTGTTCCCTTATACACAATACAGCTGTTCTCAAGATTTTGTGTTAATTGATCACTACATGCCTTATCTTCTTCATATTTTTTGGACCTGGGATTCTTTAATCTACAGGTTTATAGTTTTCATTAAATGTAGAAACTTTTTAGCCATTATTTATTCAAATATTTTTTCATACCCTTCTCTTTCTTTGGGGTTTGAAGTAATCAAGTACTAGTTTTCTTGAAATCGTCCCATAACTTCCAATACTGTCTTCTTTTTTATTTGTTTTTTCTCTTTTTATATCTCTATTTGTATAGTTTCTGTTACTATTTTTCAAGTTCACTAAGCTTTTTGTGTGTAATTTCTAATCAGCTGCTGATCTTATTTAGTTTATTTATCTTACACAATGTAGTTTTCATCTCTAGAAATTTACTTTGTCTGTCTTTTATACCTTCTGTGTCTCTGCTTTAGATTTTGATAATAGGAAACCCAGTTATACTTACTGTTTCACTGTCCTTTCCTACTAATTCTGACATCTGGGTCTTTTCTGGCTCAATTTAAACAGGTTTACTTATTCTTCTTTATGGGTCTTGTTTTCCTGCTTCTTTGCATACCTTATATTTGATAGGATGCTGGATATTTGGATTTAACTAAAAATATTCTTAAATTTTGCCCTGAACTGTGATGAATTTACTGGAGACAGTTTGATTTGTTAGGTGGGTACAAATAGATGTTGTCCCCAGGATTCCACAAAGACTACACTGTCAAAAAAGTTAAATTTAAAGAGGAATCCTAAAGAGCCAGCCTGCAACTGCCTCAGTGTCCCAACATGGGGTTTCTGAGAGCAGCCCCAAGTGCTTAAGGGGTCACGTTTTTAAGGCTAGGTCTACATCTTGTTTGGCAAGCAGGCTGTTCAGATGCATCCGGGTAGGGTAGCAAGCAAGCATTGTACAGAGCAGAATTTTGCAGTTAGTTAGTTGTACGTCATACATCTTTGTTTTAATATTTCCCCCTATACATCTTAGTTTTAGTACTTTCCCCACCTGGTACTGTTTACAAGTCAGTTCAAGAACAGTTGGTACCTCCTGGACTGTTTCCAAAGGAGTTAGCCAAGGAAGAAACTTGGAGTGAACTAGAAGCACGATATTAATTTGAACTTTACCATCTATCTTGGGAGTGAACTAGACTTATTTCATTTTTTTGAAAGCTTGCAGTCTGGAAATTTGCCAGGAGTTAACTGGTATTTTTCCACTGTAGCCTAAGCCTGACACCTTTCTGTCTTGGCCTAGGCCCAGTAGGCCTAACAAAGTAGGACTCATTGGGCAGTGCCTGTGGCTCAGCAAGTAGGGTGCCGCTCCTATATACTGAAGGTGGTGGCTTCAAACCCAGCCTCGGCCAAACTGCAAAACAAACAAAAAAAAAGCCGGCCCTTGTGGCAGGTGCCTATAGTCCCAGCTACTCGGGAGGCTGAGGGCAAGGGACTCAATTGCCTAAGCCCAGGAGTTGGAGGTTGCTGTGACGCCACAGCACTCTACCGAGGGCAATAAAGTGAGACTCTGTCTCTACAAAAAAAAAAAAAAAAAAAAAAGGTAGGCCTCATCCACAGCTAATTGTTCTCCAACACTGAGGCAGGACCTTTGTAAGTTCTCTACCAGAGAATGATAAGTCAGTTCTTCAATTTGTTTGTAAGTTAGGTTAGGTTAGAGATTATAGCTTATATCTTTGACTTATCAGTATTTGAAGCGGATTGACTTTTGTTCTCATCCTGGACAATGACTTTTTTGGTACGAGAACATCTTTTTATTCTCTTCCAGCTAATGTACTGCACTGTAATTATATTAATTTAAAAACCCTTTAGGACATCATTATTGCTATTTAGTACAGTCAACATGAATTTTTATTTACCCTGATATTTACCATTTATGTTGCTTTCCATTTCTGCATCTTAGCCCTTTCATCAGGGGCAATTTTCTTTCTAAGAATGCTGTTTGTTAATAATATTTCCTTTGGTTCCAATGTACCAGTAACAGATCTTTTCAATTTCCTTCTAACAGTTTGTCTTCTTTGGTTCTCATCATTTTAGCATCATTGTTTCAGTGCCTTGGTGAAATCTTTCTGTATTTACCTTGTTTAAGATTCTTGGACCTGTGGTTTGGTGCTTATTCAGATTTACTAAGTGCTCACCTGTTATTTCTTCAAATAGTGCCCCTGCATTATTATTTCTCTCCTCTTCTGGGGCTCCAGTTACGGGTATGTCAGACTACCCCTGTTCTCTCTGTCTAGCACCCTGTCTTCTGAACTTCCCATCCCTTCGTCTTCATGTGCTTTATTCAAAAAACATTTCTCTCATGTTTCTTGCAGTTTACTAATTTTCACATCATGTTTGCCAAATCTGCTAATAAACCATTTATTGAGCTTGGAGTGGCTCTAGTTTTGTTTTGTTTTTTTAATCTGTTAGGTCACATTTTGTGGTTTCTAACTCTTCCAAAATTTTGGTCTTTAGTTCCACGTTCATAGCAACCACAGTAATTTCAAAGTCCTTGTTGGCCTGTTTCTATTCTCGCTTTTTCTTATTTCCCCTTACTCCTGGTTTATCTTTGATTTTGTGTCTGATGTTATACTCAGAAATTTGATTTCTTTTGTCTTCCCATTTTTGAGGCAGAGTCTTGCTCTGTCACTGTGGCGAGAGTACAATGGCCCGATCATATCTCACTGCAACCTCAACCCTGGGCTCAAGCGGTTCTCCTGCCTCAACTTTCCAAGTTGAATGTATCACAATGGTATGCATCATCATGCCCTGCTAATTTTTAAAACTTATATATATATATATTTTTTTTTTTAGGCTCCTGCTTTTCATTATTTTTTTTCTTTTTCTTTTTTATTGAATCATAGCTGTGTACATTAGTTCAACCATGGGGTACAGTGTGGGGGCTTCACATGCAATCTGAGATATTTTATCAACCTGATTGACATACCATTCATGATATTTTCTCGTTTACTATATGAAAA
>CAUYON010147224.1:0-10003 GCA_963573935.1 Arctocebus calabarensis | reverse complement strand
CTGAGGGACAACAGGAAGAGCTCTGAGGGTCAGTTGGAGGGGAGGTGTCAGGAGAGGAGGAGTCAGAAGACGAGTTTAGATTGGTTGCCGGGGAAGTAGGAGGGACAGAGGGTGGAGGCAATTGTGTGGTTGAGGGAGGAGTCTAGTATGGTGGGAAGTTTGAATAACGAGATGGAGAGTAGGAAGAGTTCTTTGTTACAAGAATGTTGGAATTATCTGAATGTAAATTAGGCTTGGTTTTAAGATAGGAGCTCTGAGTATAGGGGACCTTGCTCCATTTGCCAAGGCACTTATAATAGTTATATTAAAGAAAATTTAGTGAACTATAGCTTGGTTAGATACTTTGCTTATTTAGCTTGTAAAGTGGCCAAACCTGGGTAGAGAGTTTAATTAACCTTAATTTTACCAGGTGGCCTAATAAGTACCTTAAGGGGGAGTTAGGTGGGATAGAATAGCTTGCACCCATGGCAATTCGTTGCGGAAATAAAGCATGAGCAGAATCACGCAAGGACCAGGGACAGAGTGGGAACGTCTTCCCAGCTTTGCTGCTAGCTGTGGAATGAGAACACAGCTTAAGATGGTTGTCACCATACTTAAATCTGCATGAGACCCATGGGGCTGAGGAGAGCTTGAGACCTGGCGCCAGGAATTTTCGTGTGAGGCGTGGAAGCGCTATGCTAGGCCACGCAAGGTTAAGGGGAATTGGGAACTCAAGCCTCGAGAGAGGTGAATCGCCAGGAATGTAAGCGACCTAGCCCACGATTGGTAAAAACTCACTCCCATAGGGGTACTTACTGAGTTCAGAGTAGGTGGTGTTGCGTGCTGGTTATGGCGCCTTGGCTGGACACAAGCTGAAGATGGTGGTGAGTGCTGGGCGTGCGAGAAGATGATAGGGAGCTCTCAGGACCTTGGAACATTCCCTAATTAGATCCCGATTCTGACACCAGATGGAAGGGGGGGCACTCGACTAGCACAAAACTCACAAAACACCAAGGCTTGTACGAAAGGTCTTTATTGGCAGGGGAAGCTGCAGAGCAGCATTAAGGAGGAGGGGGAGAGAGAGAAATGGGGGAAGAGAGGAGAGGAGAAGAGACGGGGGGGGGATGAGAGAGAAAAGAGAGTGAGCAAAAGACAAGGGCATCTGATATAGTCTCAGTTAGGGGAGGCATTGGGATGGTAGAACAGCCAATAAGGTGTTACTGCTCTGGTGCGAAGAGCCATAGGGAGTGGGCCATAAGTTTGAGCTTTTCAGTGGATAATTGGGAAAGGGAGATGAAGTTGTGCAATTATCTAACATCCTCCACTTACTGTTGTGCCTGAAGGGCCAAAAGCTTTTCATGAAGGACCTAAATCTTTGCAGTCTCCACCCTCTTCTCTGGATTTATCTAAACAGCTTTATCCTGTTTCTAACCAATTTCTGTTTGCCCCTCCTTATGCATATCGGATTGTGGAGACTTCCAGAACAGTGTGTAGAGTTAAGTTAATTTTCCTAGCCCATGAGATTTAAGAATTCTCCATGAACCAGATACACCTTGTGCTGATTATCCTTCATCTGGCTTGTATTGGTGTCCTTATGGGGATTAAGCTCTCATCCCCTAGAAGATGGTGTAATAAAGAAATATATTGCAGAGCAGAGCCCATAGCTCAGTGGATAGGGTGCCAGCCCCATATACCGAGTGTGGCAGGTTCAAACCTGGTCCTGGCCAAACTGCAACAAAAAAATAGCTGGGCCTTGTGGTGGTGCCTATAGTCCAAGCTACTAGGGAGGCTGAGGCAAGAGAATCACTTAAGCCCAAGAATCTGAGGTTGCTGTGAGCTGTGATGCCTTGGCACTCTACCCAGGTCAACAGATTGAGACTCTGTCTCAAAAAAAAACAAAACAGGCTCGGTGCCTGTGGCTCAACGGACTAAGGCGCCAGCCACGTACACCTGAGCTGACAGGTTCAAATCCAGCCTGGACCCGCCAAACAACAATGATGGCTGCAACCAAAAAATGGCCGGGCGTTGTGGCGGGCGCCTGTAGTCCCAGCTACTTGGGAGGCTAAAGCAGGAGACTCGCTTGAGCCCAGGAATTGGAAGTTGCTGTGAGCTGTGATGCCACAGCCCTCTATCCAGGGTGACAGCTTGAGGCTCTGTCTCAAATAAAGAAAGAAAAAAAAAATCTATAAAAAAATAAATTAAAAAAAAAAAAACAAACAAAAAACGACAGGAGTGTCCATTCAACTTAAGTCCCCTGACCAACTAGAACAGCAACAAATCGTGTTTTTGATTCCTCCATTCTGAGACACGCTTCATAATTTCAAATGTTTACAGCAATCCCATGTGGAGGTTTAAATGTAATTTTTTTTGCAGTTTTTGGCCAGGGCCAGGTTTAAACCTGCCACCTCCGGTATATGGGGCTGGCGCCCTACTCACTGAGCCACAGGCGCCACCCGGCTTAAATGTATTTTAAGCTCACTAATAAAGACGAAGGAAAATGAGGTGGTGCCATTGGGTAGGGCACCAGCCCCATATACTGAGGGTGGTGGGTTCAAACCAGGCCCCAGCCAAACTACAACAAAAAATAGCTGGGCATCGTGGCAGGCACCTGTAGTCCCAGCTACTTGGGAGGCTGAGGAAAGACAATTGCCTAAGCCCAGGAGTTGGAAGTCGCTGTGAGCTGTGATGCCACAGCACTCTACTGAGGGCGATAAAGTGAGACTCTGACTCTAAAAAAAAAAAAAAAAAGAATAAGAGAAATGATCAAGATGAAGGTAGGAAAACAAAGATAGACTTTTAAAAGAATTGTTTACTCAGTGCCAGTAGGCGCTGTTAGATACTTCTACATATGCGATCACATTTAGTCTTCACAGCCACTGTGTGAAATGGATATGAAGAAGAATTAAAAACTATTATAAAAAGATGGCTCGGCACTGTGGCTCAACGCACTAAGGCGCCAGTCACGTACACTTGAGCTGGAGGGTTCGAATCCAGCCCGGGCCTGCCAAACAACAATGACGGCTGCAACCAAAAAATGGCCAGGTGTTGAGGTAGGCGCCTATAGTCCCAGCTACTTGGGAGGCAGAGACAGGAGACTCGCTTGTGCCCAGGAATTGGAGGTTGCTGTGAGCTGTGATGCCACAGCACTCTATCCAGGGTGACAGCTTGAGGCTCTGTCTTAAAAAAAAAAAAAGATGAAAGACAAAACACGATTGTAAGAGGGACTTTACCTAACAAATGCAATCAGTGTAACCTGGTTTCTTATACCCTCAATGAATTCCCCAACAATAAAAAAAATTAAAAAAATAAAAAGATGAAAGAGCATTGAATCTAGCCAAAAGGCCTAGGGCCAGGCCTTAGAGCAAGGAAACTTCCTTGGGTGGTGCCTGTGGCTCAGTGAGTAGGGCGCCGGCCCCATATACCAGAGGTGGTGGGTTCAAACCCAGCCTCTCCCCAAAAAAATGGAAAAAAAAAAAAGAGCCAGGTAACGTCCTACCTACTGTTGGGTATTCAGTTTGGGACCTTCCATTTCAGCAACAGAAACAGGGATATAAGTAATAATGTGATTTTATCAGTGGGATAATACCATGATAAAATTACATTTTTTCTCAATTTAGGATATATATTTGTTGCTCACCACAAAGATAGCAATGGCCAAGTTAGACAATAACATGGGGGATCTATTAGATATAGTACTTTATTTTAATTGAGCTTTGAAACAAAAGCTTTAAAGCCTAAACATTTTCATCTGTGATGTTTAGTCCCTACCCAGCCATCAGATGGTTAGGAGTTTGGCATGTCTAATTCTTTACAGTCAATTTGCTAAATGACGCATGATAAAAAACAAGCATCAGCTCGGCACCTATGGCTCAACGGGCTAAGGTGCCAGCCACTTACACCTGAGCTGGCGGGTTCGAATCCAGCCTGGACCCACCAAACAAAAATGACGGGTGCAACCAAAAAATGCCTGGGCGTTGTGGCGGGTATCTGTAGTCCCAGCTACTTGGGAGGCAGAGGCAAGAGACTCACTTAAGCCCAGGAATTGGAGGTTGCTGTGAGCTGTAATGCCACAGCACTCTATCCAGGGTGACAGATTGAGGCTCTGTTTCAAAAAATAAATAAATAAAAATAAAAAAATAAAAACAAGCACCACTAAAAAGGATGTGCTTTTTCCCAAAGCTTCAACTTCATTGTAGACTAATTGCTTTAAATTAGCCCTTGTCTAGCCATTTTATACTTCAAGGAGGTTCTAACAACATATAGATGTTAAAGACTTCTTGAAATGGGCGGCGCCTGAGGCTCAGTGGGTAGAGCGCTGGCCCCATATACCAAGGGTGGCAGGTTCGAAACTGGCCCCAGCCAAACTGCAACAAAAATAGCCGGGTGTTGTGGTGGGCACCTGTAGTCCCAGCTACTCGGAAGGCTGAGGCAAGAGAATCGCCTAAGCCCAGGAAATGGAGGTTGCTGTGAGCTGTGACACAACAGTACTCTACGGAGGGTGATAAAGACTCTGTCTCTAAAAAAACAAAACAAACAAAAAAAAAACTCCTTGAAATGTTCTCACATAGGGAAGGACCAGAAACACTAGATAAAGTCCAAAGACTAGACCAGAAACACTAGATAAAGTCCAAAGTCATTCTGGCCCCAACACAAAAGCCACCCAGAAGGAACGGAATTTTATAATCTCGATTAAGGTAAGATTTATTAACATCCTTCACAAGATAGAGATGCTTATTCTTATAAAACAGCTTAACTCTCTCCATGCCACAATTAGATAACCTGTGCTGAAAAGTAACCAGCTCTTAGAATAGTTGAGAATGCTAATTAAGTAAGCTTAGTAGGCCCGGCACCTGTAGCTCAGAGGTTAGGGCTCAGGACACATACACTGGGGCTGGTGGGTTTGAACCCAGCCTGGGCCTGCTAAACAACAATGACAACCACCACCACAACAAAATAGCTGGGCATTGTGGCCAGCTCCTATAGCCCCAGCTACTTGGGAGGCTGAGGCAAGAGAATTGCTTGAGCCCAACAGTTTGAAGTTGCTGTGAGCTGTGACACCACGGTGATCTACTGAGGGCAACATAGTAACACCTAAATTCATTAGGTTATTTGTTGGGTTATTCATTGGGTTATCTGTCTCAAAAAAATAATTTTTTTTGTCAAATTCATTGGGTTATTTGTTCATAATTGTAAGGTCTATAATGATTTGATAACTATTGGCTCAAAGAAAAATTGACTTGAAAGAAAAAAAGGTATGTGTGTGAAGTGGGAGGAGATTTGAGTCTGTTTTGACAGGTCATATGAAGCTATTAACTTTTTCAAGGAACATTCCTCTCACTTCAGCCTAAAAATGGAGATCAAACAAGTGAGGGGGGGGGAATGGAATTATTTTATGGTTTTAGAGATGGAGCTGTTGGCTCTGTTAGCTGCCCATTTGTCTGCAAGCTGCTTTCTCCTCCCATTCTGTGCTCCCTGTCATCACAGTGCAGCCACAGGCCCAGGAAGAGACTCCCTCCGGAGCTGATGGCAGTGGCATTTTGCAAAGTGCCGGCAGGGGGTGGGCTATAAAAAACAATTGGGGTTGGAACAAAAGGCATCAATCACAGTAGTGTCATCAACCCTTGATTTGGATGAAGGGAGAGAACTTTTTTGAGTCACCCTGGAAGCAGAAAAGGAAGAGACATTTTATTTAGTCATCTCTCCTTTCTAATGGACTAAAGGGTCTAATTAGATTAACAGAAAAGCTAATGCATAACTGTTTCACAAAAATCTTATCCTTTCGTCAAGTCCTTTAATGAAGTGGGAAAAACTTATCTCATGTACAGCCAGAAATAACTGGTCTCTACCTATAGAAGGAAACTTCTCTAATTAAAGGCTTTCTTAAATCTGGGAGCTTCTGAGATTTACTTAACTTTTATAAAGCATTTATGGATCTTTTTTTTTTTGAAGTTTTTTTTTTTGTAGAGACAGAGTCTCACTTTATCGCCCTGGGTAGAATGCCGTGGGGTCACACTGCTCACAGCAACCTCCAGCTCTTGGGCTTAAGCGATTCTCTTGCCTCAGCCTCCCTAGTAGCTGGGACTACAGGCGCCCACCACAGCGCCCAGCTATTTTGTTTGTTTGTTTGTTTTGCAGTTCTTTGCAGTTCAGCCGAGGCCGGGCTTGAACCCGCCACCTTCGGTATATGGGGCCGGCGCCCTACTCACTGAGCCACAGGAGCCGCCCCGCAATTATGGATCTTAAATGGAAAGTGTAAAGTTAGTATAGGAAATGTTATTAGTGAGGGGACTGACAAAAATAAAGACCACCCCCCAAATATAATAAAATAAAGAACCCAAGAAAAGCAATGAATGTCACAAAAACAGCAAACTGAAAATAATTAGACCATCCCTGAATCAATGATTAAAGTTTAATCGAAATAGTTCTTTTCTTCGTTTGTTTTCTTTGAAACAGAGTCTCAAACCTGTTACCCTGGGTAGAGTGCTGTGCCATGTGGCATCATAGCTCACTGCAACCTCCAACTCTTGGGCTCAAGCGATCCTCTTGCCTCAGTTTTTCTTTTTTTCTTTTTTTTTTTTTTTTTGAGACAGAGACTCAAGCTGTCACCCTGGATAGAGTGCTGTGGCATCACAGCTCACAGCAACCTCCAATTCACGGGCTCAAGCGAGTCTCCTGCCTCCGCCTCCCAAGTAGCTGGGACTACAGGCGCCCGCCACAACGCCCTGCCATTTTTTGGTTGCAGCTGTCATTGTTGTTGGTGGGCTGGGCTGGATTCGAACCAGCCAGCTCAGGTGTATGTGGCTGGCGCCTTAGCCCGTTGAGCCACAGGCGCTGAGCCACACCTTGTATTTTTTGGTGCTAAGGAAATAGTTGCTGCTACTTAAATGTGTGATTTAACTGTCCCTCAGGTCTCCAGAGAGATATAGCTGTAAAGCAAGGATGCAGCATTTGCCTTGGAAGGGCTTTTTTTTTTTCTTTTTTGCATTTTTTGGCCGGGCCTGAGTTTGAACCCACCAGCTCCAGTACATGGGGCCAGCACCCTACTCCTTTGAGCCACAGGAGCTGCCATGAGTAAATTCTTAAAGCTGTCATAGCAGTGGGTTGTGGACTTGGCTGGGGAAAGAGCCACAGTTAGAGCAGGTGGAAACAGAAAGGTGGGACTGACCTCAACTAAGGAGGGCAGAGGAGGGTGAAGACCAACAGTCGAATATGTGCATCAAGATGGGGTGGCAATCAGTAGTGCTGTGTAGCTGGGTCACTGATGACATTGCCCATTTTTTCATGACTCTGTTCTTTTTTTTGTTTGTTTCTGAGATAGAGTCTCATTTTGTCACCTTGGGTAGAGTGCCATGGCATCATAGCAACCACAAACTCTTGGGCTCAAATGATCCTCTTGCCTTACCCTCGCAAGTACTGGGACTACAGGTGCCTACCATTACGCCTGGCAAGTTTTTTCTGTTTTCAGTAGAAATTGCTTGCTCAGGCTGGTCTCGAACTCCTAAGCTCAGGCAGTCCACCTGCCTCAGCCTTGCACAATGCTAGGATTATAGGCATGAGCCCCCATGTCCAGCCTTTTCTCTTGTTCTTAGTAATAGGCTTTATTTCCAATTCTTTTTTTCAAGTAACCTATGAGAGACCTACAAGATCCAAAGCCATTAGGCCTGCTGATTACTTTTTGCCTTTTTCAGACTGCTGTACATATCATTTTCTTACTTATTTTTCATAGATGAGGTCTTGCTGTGTCGTTCAGGCTGGTCTCAAACTTCTGGCTTCAAGTGATCCCACCTTGGCCTCCGGAAAGAGAGGCATGCGCCATCACACCCACCCTATTTTTCTACTAATAATTAGGGTAGAACCTCCATAATTGACCACTTCTCTACATTGACTACCTCCTTGAATTGACCTAATTTCATAGACACCACATGTACATATCAGTATTGTAGGCCTGGTTCCTATGTTGACCACCTCTGTATGTTGACTAGTCTGTTACATTCCCTTGGATAGTCAACCTGCAGAGTTTCTACTATATAGTAAGTTATGTAGCTCTACTATATAGTAAATTATGTAGCTCACATTTTCCTCCTAAAAACAACTTGATTTTCTTTTTCTTTTTCTTTTTTTTTTTTTTTGAGACAAGATCTCACTTTGTCGCCCTTGAATGCCGTGGTATCATAGCTCACAGCAACCTCAAACTCTTGGGCTCAAGAAATCCTCTTGCCTCAGTCTTCCATTTTTAGTAGAGACAGGGTCTTGCACTTACTCAGGCTGGTCTGGAACTTGTGAGCACAGGCAGTCCACTAGCCTCAGCCTCCCAGAGTGCTAGGATTATAAGCGTGAGCCACCACACCCGGCCAACAACTGATTTTCTGAAAATAAGCATTTTCTTTTTTTTTTTTGCAGTTTTTGGCTGAGGCCAGGTTCAAATCCACCACCTCTAGTATATGGGGCTGGTGCCCTACTCCTTGAGCCACAGGTGCCATCCAAAAATAAGCATTTTCTATGTTATTACCTTTTCAGGGCTTTTAGAATGTATATTGATAAATAAGTTCTAAGGTGGATCCCAAATTAATTTCTCCCAAAGATGACGGTTGACTGATAGTTCACTAACCCCCTTATACATTGGTGATAATATTGAGCTAGTACAAATACTCAAAAATAGTTACTTGTTGATGTTAAAACAGAAATATATATAAATTTTATGTTTTTGTGCTTTATTGAAGTGTAATTGACAAAAATACATATATTTAAGGTATGGAACTTTGATATTTTGAAATATGTATATATTGTAAATTAAAATACATTACACAGTTAAGCTAGTTAATGTATCTTTTACCTCACATAGTTTTCTTTTTTTCTTCTTTTTTTGATGAGAATACTTAAAGTCTACTTTTAGAAAATTTCAATTATACAGTATGGTATGGTCAACTGCAGTCACCATGCCGTACATTAGATCTCCCAGAACTTATTCTTCTTGCTTAAATGAAATTTTGTACCCTTTAACCAACATCTCTGTATTTTCCCCAGCTCCCAACCCTTGGCAACCACCATTGTATGCTCTGCTTCTAGGAGGCTGACATTTTTTTTTTTTTGAGACAGAGTCTCACTACGTCACCCTTGATAGAGTTCTGTGGCGTCAGTTCACAGCAACCTCCAACTCTTGGGCTTAAGCGATTCCCTTGGAATCCCAAGGCCCAGCTAATATTTTTGTTGCAGTTGTCATTGTTGTTTTAGCTGGCCTGGGCTGGGTTCGAACCTGCCAACTTTGGTATGTGGCTGGCGCCGTAACCACTGTGCTATGGGTGCTGAGCCAGAGGATGACTGTTATAGATTCTCCATGTAAGTTAGATCTTGAGGTATTTGTCTGTGTTTGGCTTTTTACTTAGCATATGCCCTCCAGTTGCATCCATGTTGTCACAAATGCTGGGGTTTCCGTTTTAAAGGCTAATCTTCCATTATATTATACATTACATTTTCTTTATCCATTTATCTGTGTGGGAACATTTAGATTAATTCCATATCTTGGCTATTGTGAATAATGCTGCAGTGAACATGGGGTTGCAGATATTTCTTTGAAATATCTATTTTATTTTCTTTCTATATATCCCCAGAAATGAGATTGCTAGATCATGGTAGTTCTATTTTATTTTTTTGAAGAACTTCCATACAGTTTTCCCTCATAACTGTACCAATTTATATTCTCACCAGCAGTGCCTGAGGGTTCCCTTTTCTTCACATCCTTGCCAACACTATTACCTTTCATCTTTTTTTTTTTTTTTTTTAACTTTTATTTTTATTTTTTTTGAGACAGAGCCTCAAGCTGCCACCCTGGATAGAGTGCTGTGGCATCACAGCTCACAGCAACCTCCAATTCCTGGGCTCAAGTGAGTCTCCTGCCTCTGCCTCCCAAGTAGCTGGGACTACAGGCGCCCGCCACAACGCCTGGCCATTTTTGGTTGCAGCCGTTATTGTTGTTTGGCGGGCCCGGGCTGGATTCGAACCCGCCAGCTCAGGTGTATGTGGCTGG
>CAUYON010147221.1:0-13800 GCA_963573935.1 Arctocebus calabarensis | reverse complement strand
CTCACAGCAACCTCCAATTCCCGGGCTCAAGTGAGTCTCTTGCCTCCACCTCCCAAGTAGCTGGGACTACAGGCGCCCGCCACAACGCCCGGCCATTTTTTTTTTTTTTTTTTGGTTGCAGCCGTCATTGTTGTTTGGCGGGCCCGGGCTGGATTCGAACCCGCCAGCTCAGGTGTACATGGCTGGCGCCTTAGCCCGTTGAGCCACAGGCACCGAGCCTACAGCAGTGATTTTCAACCAGTGTGTGGTGAAAGGATGTTAGGAGTGCCACAAAAATTTTTAGGGATTGTTAATTAAATTATTGTTGAAAGAAGGTCAAAGCATAGTAAGTATATACTATTTGTTAATTTTTTTTTTGATCAGCATAATTTAAGTGTGTTATGGAAATTTAACTATAGGTTCAAATGTGCCGTGAAATAACAAAAAAAAAAAAAAAAAAGGTTCAAAACATTGCTCTAGAAGCTGAGCTAAATCTGCCCGGCTCCACACATGAGCTCTGTGCCTCACTCGGCGGTGAGAGGCGCAGAGCTGTGAAGTTGTTGTCTGTTGTCTCCAGGGTCTATTCAGGCTAGGTGAGCAGCTGAGAGGGGGGTTGGCCACCACATCAACCACAACTGGTTGTGGGTTGGGGGACCCCACATGTGTGTGTGGGAAGACAGGGGCCTCCTTGTGCAGCCAGCACTATAGCAGCAGTGCCCTCCTCCAGCTGATGTCTCCAGGAGGTGGGGGGACTGGCCTGGGATCCCTCTCCAGCTCCTCCTGTGGTGCAGGTGGTGTACAGAAAAGCTGCGTGACAGGTGGGGGACAGGTACAAAAAGTTCTGGTGCCACCTGATGTGGGGGGAATAGAAGAGCAGAGGGAGGAACTGTCACCATGTGGCCAGGTTGTGGAGGCGCCATAGCAAAGAAATAACAAGCAGAGACCACAAGTGAAAGTGGAGTCCGGAAATGTAGCCAGGTGTGAGCTGGAGGGACAAAGGGGCAGACAGCATGCATCGTGGTCATAGGAGGTGGGGGGAGAGGTAGAGGAGGCTCAGGGGGCCCCGCCCGTGGCAGGCTGCCTATGGGGAACAGTCTGCCCTGGGGCTCCCTCCAGGGGCTGGCACCGAACCCACTGTCCTGAGAATGTAGTCATCACTGCTGATTCCACCCTGGTACTGGATATTCACTAGTGGCTTCACCCCTTAGCTGAGCTCCTTGACAGTCACCCTCACGCAGACCATCACTCAGCTGAATCAGCAAGCTTTCTAACAAGCTGCCACTCACCCAGAGGACCCCCTTTTCAGGCAAGCGTTGTCCATTTTGGGGATGCAGCCCAGAATACAGTCCCAACTCAACCCCACCTTCTTAGGCAGTCAAGTCATCTCTGGGCAGCCCAGGGCTCTCAGAACTCCCCACATGACTCCCTGAGCACCTACCACTACATGCTGCACCCTAACTTTTCCAGGAGTCCCTGATACTTGGAAACCTACATGCAGAGCCCCACAACTGATCTTGGAGGTGGTGCGACCCCACTCATCCACAGCATGCCCCACCTCTCTGTCCTGTTCACACAGTGAAAGACCAGGTTGAAGTGAAGACACACTTTTGCAGCAACATGGCCCTGAGTCCACTAGGGAGATTTGTTCTCTTCATCTGTGGGCACAACTTTCCTCATACTTCTGTCCAGTTACTCTTCCTTCTCAGATGCGTGGGCACTGAAGGCTAGAGTTTCTGGAGTCCACTGTTCTTTCTTCCTTTCTCTGTTTCATTCTTTTCCTTGAGAATCAGGACGTGGCTTTCAGCCCATCTCCTATTTCCCAGGATTCTCATCAAGGAATCAAGAACAAACTGTCATCTATCACTTGAAAAAAGTTCTTGGAAAAGCAAATAAAAACTGCAGTGAGATGATACTTCACACCCACTAGGGTGGCTGTAATGTAAAAAATGGAAAATATAATAGAACCTCCGTAAGTTGAACACGCAAGGGACTATAAAAAACTGGTCAACATTCAGAAATGGTCAATATAAGAAAATAGACCTATGGTACTAAAACACACATATGGTTCCTGTCCAGTCTATGAAAATTAGGTCAATTTAAGGAGGTGGTCAGTGTAGGGAGGTGGTCAGCTATGGAGGTTCTGCTATAAGCATTGGTGAGGTTGTGGAGAAATGGGAATCCTCATACATTGTTGGCAGAGATGTGAAGTGGTGTAGCCAGTATGGAAGATAGTATGTTGGTTCCTCAGAAAATTAAACATAGACTTATATGGCACAGTGATTCCACTCCTAGATATACATTTCAAGAATGGAAAATAGGTACACACTTAATATGTATATGTATATCCACATTCATAGTCGCAATATTCACAATAGCCAAAATGTGAAAACAAGTTTCCATGAACAGATGAATGGATAAACAAATTTGGTATAGTCATACAAAGGAATATTATTCAGCTTTAAAAAGGAATAAAACATTGAAACAGGAGGATCTCTTGAGATCAGGAGTTTGAGACCAAACTGAGCAAGCCTGAGACCCCAGGCTTGGGTACAAAAAAAAAAGAAAAATCATCCAGGCAAGGTGGCACACACCAGTTATCCCAAGTACTGAAAAGGCTGAAATTGATCCCAAGAGCTTGAGGTTACTGTGCACTGTGATGGCACCACTGCACTCTGGCCTGGGCAAGAGAGTGAGATTCTGTCTCTAAAAAAAAAATGAACAACAGAATGAAACACTGGTATATGCTATCACATGGAAAAACCTTGGAAACATGTTAAGTGAGATATTGTATGTTTCCACTTACAGGAAATGCTCAAAAATAGGTAAATCCATAGAGAAAGAAAACACATTAGTGGTTGCCCATGACTGGGGTGGGAGAGGAGGGGAATGACAATAGCTCTTACTGGTACAGGGCTCCCGTTGGGGATGATAAAAATCTTTCAGGGTTAGATAGAGGTAATGGTTGCACAAAATTGCAAATGTACCAAATGCCACTGAATTGTTCACTTTAAAATGGTTAATTTATAACGAATGGTAAATATAGTCATAAAGAAAAGTTCATTTGGAAGCTCTTTAAATAACTAATATGGAATGACAGTTAAGAGAAAAAATAGTGTTCCTAAGATGCTTTAATTTTTATCGGAAGATAAGGAAAGAATAGAAGGAGGGAAAAGAAAGAATTACATAGAAAAAGTAACTGGTAACATGTGATGCCTTTAAGGGAAGCTTGATAGCTGGGAGAAATGGAAAAAATTATTTTTTCTCACAAATACATCTGGGTATATTTCAAATTTGGAATCATGAGATGGTATTCCCTATTTTGAAATTAAATTAAATTAAAACTTATTATATAAAATCATAATAAAATAAAATAACATGGTTAACTTATTTTGTGTGAGTTTCCCCTCAATGAGAAAAAAGTTTTCAGTAGTGGGGTTGAGCCTGGAGACCTGAGGTCATCTAGAGTCTCTAGATGTTCTCTTATTAGCCTTTCTTCTCTTGAGCTATTAATTGGGTGCTTGATTAGAGTCAAACATTGCTCACTTGCCAGTGGGTCCACGTATATAAATAATCTGAGGTACTTTACTTAAAATTCAGGATTGTGAAACTCACGGTAGAAGGAGTCTAGAATTATCAGGCCTGGGAGAAGAAAAAGGCCTGGTGTCCAATATAATGCTGAGCAGTCAAAAGGTGACCCTTTGGCCATCTGGAGGCCCGCAGATGTCCCGTACGACTGCAGGGTCGACTGAGTGTGTGGGGCATGGTGGAAAGGACATTCCCATGGAGGATGCCAGTGTCCAGAAGGGGTTTCACAAACTGGGAAGACAGAGGAGTGAAGTGGTTTTTCCCAAAGACACCCTATCTGGATGATCTGGGGCTGGATGTCAGCCTCCCTACCCTGCCAACTCACTATCCCACCCTTCACTCCTGACAGCCATAGCACGGAAGGACAGAGATTATGCAAAGGTCCAATCATCCTCCCACCCAGAAAGGAGACACACCTAGATTCAGCTAGTAGGTGCTGAGCTGCTTCACCAAGAATTCTTGCCTTCCTGATGTTGCTTAGTTAGTCCAGATACTCCACACACCTCTACTACTCTCCTGTTATGAAGATTGTTTTCCCTTTCTTCCCTGGTTATCATCCAGATGACTATTTACTGAACTACAGCCTTGGCCCTTCCAGGAGTGTGCTATGTCAACCATCACTTTCCTGAGAAGGTTATAACTGGGACCCAGACACCCCTTCCGGGGGTGGGGGGGACTGGACTCTAGTAAGACTCTGGTTGCTGGAGGCTGTTACCCCTAGGAGGGGGCACCCAAGCAGAGAGGGGCAGAGAAAACAAGGAGGTAGAGAAGAGAGTCAGTAACGGGATTAGAGCTAGGAACCCTGCCACTTGACCCTACAGGCATCCCTGCAGCAGCAAAGAGACTCTAGAGGCAAAGAATTCACAGCTTGTGACTTAGAAAAGAGGACAAGGTCCCACCACATATTTTGTGTTTGTAACATGTCTAAGAGAATTAGAAATCAGAAGAATGGAGCTGTGCACGTTTTGGGCTGAACTGTTGTTTGCTGTTCCTTTTCTATAGGGAGCTATCACTTCAGAGGGGAAGGTGTGAGTTTACAGCCTGTTCTGCCAGCTTGCCCACTGCTTGTATTTCCCACATGGCAGGAGCTGGCCTTTGGTTCTTCACACAACCTTCGTACAGGTCAGGGACTAAGGCATCTAACAGAGATTTCTGCTGAGAAAAGTTTTGCTTCTTTCTGAAGACACCTGTTCTGATACAGCAGCTGCTGCTGCTGCTGCTGCTTCTTCTTCTTCTTCTTCTTCTTCTTCTTCTTCTTCTTCTTCTTCTTCTTCTTCTTCTTCTTCTTCTTTTCCTTTTTTTAACAAAGCATGGAAACAGTTGGTTGTGATGGTCCTAAGTAGAGTTGCTCATAATAGCTGGGAAGAACACTGCTGAAATGGACAGGTTTAGCCTTCATGTTCTACTTGAAGAAGTAACGCGGACACTGGAGAGAATCCTGATCCTGGGCACCTGCCAGGGAGTTTTGGATGAAATTCTTGAGTTTCACTATCAGCTCAGTTGGTAACTACTGTGCCCAGTACTCACCAGAGGCCCAGACAGCACAGCAACAGCTGGGGATCTCCTGCATGAGTCCCTTCTGGTGACCTAATTGTCAGGTTGGCTTCAATGCCATAGCAACAATGTGAAAGTTTATTAGTTTTTGATACTTATACTTCATTCCCATTACTAAGTATCTACCAATAAAAAAAAAATCATTTTATCATAAAGGATGTTTGTACCAGATTGTTTATCACAGCTCGGTCTGCAATCGCCAAGATGTAGAATCAACCCAAATGCCCATCAATCAATGAGTGGATTAATGAACTGTGGTATATGTATGTATACCATGGACATAAAAGATGGAGACTTTACATCTTTTGTATTAACCTGAGTAGAGATGGAGAACATTCTCCTTAGTAAAATATAACAAGAATATAAAAGCAAGTATCTAATGTACTGAATACTAAGATGAAGCCAGTAGAGAAACTAATACATGCCCACACAAAAGAAAAATTCAATTTAATTCAGAAGGGGAAAGAGGGGAGGAACGAGGGGGATTGGTGTGTACCCATCTAATGGACACAATAGGGGTATATGGCACACCTCTTATATGTGAGACACAACTACAAGAGAGCCTTTACCTAACAAACACAAACATTGTAACCTAATTGTACCCTCAGATCAATCTCAAAAATGAAAAAAAAAAAATAGAGCTTTTAGTACTTAAAGACCCTGGGGCCACATGGTATGTCTCAAGGACACACACACAGAGAGACAGGTTGGATAGTGCAAACAAAGGAGGGGGCAGGGGAGAGAAAGGGAGAGAGAGATAACGGGCCTGTGGGCCAGCACCTTTATTGAGCCTGGGGAGTTATCTAAACAGGCTTCTCAAGGGGACCTTAAATTGATAGGTTTAAACCAAGCAGGTACTAGTGTCAGCAGGTCATATTGTGAGTGAGAGGTGGTCACTTTAAGTTCTTAGGTAAATGTCTGAATGGTCCTTTTAAGGGAAGCAGCAGGAAAGCAGGGAGCCTAGCCTGATAGGTAGGGGAGAGGCCTCTAACTTTTATCTCTGGCCACCCACTAGAGCCATTCCAATGGGGCATAGTATTAGCAACTGTGTCAGGGGTGACTAAGCCCTGCTTCTGGTATGAAAAAGTTAAACAAACTTGCATTTTAAAATGGATACTGTATTTTTAACATTATAAGCACTTACTACACAGGCCTTTCAGGAGCTTGAGAATAAAGTAGGCCAGCAGCCACCTTAGCAAATGAGTCCATTCCTCTTACAGATGCTTGTGAAATTTTGTTCAGAAGAGATGCAAAAGCCTTCACTGAAGCAGAAGGAAAAAAGAAGCAATAATTTTTGTCAGGGGAAAATCATTGAAAAATGAGAATAGCTGCTTCTTATCTAATGTGTCTTCTGGAGATAGATGGTATTTCATGGATTCAACCAAACAAGAAATGCATCAGTGTTTGAAATAACAGTAGCTATAAAAGATTTTTCTGAATTCTCTTCAGACTCAAGAACAATAACAATGTCAGTGTTCAGGAGATGTAAGCTCTCTGCCATGTGCTGAGGACTAATACAGAGTTCAGCAGCCTGTTGGAGGTCTCAGAATTGTGCTGGATCTTATGCTTTAACAGAAACCTTAACCACTTAATTATCTTTGCCAAAAAGACCCAGGGTTGCGGAAACTAAGGGCTTTGCTTTGAACATCCTTTCCCAAATAGATGGTTGTTCCACAGAATGACCACTTTTCAATAATGAAAGAATGGCAAGTCATCCAAGTTCTGATAATTAAGTTTGTGAACTTATCCTAGAAAAGGTGCCATATCTGAATATCGTTGTGGTCACATTTGAGGTATTCTCCTTAAGAAGCTATGCATTGATGCTGATGCTTAGTCCACCGTTCAGAGCAATTTTGGAACTCTTTTTCCGGAGTGGCCATCAGAGCAGCTGTCATACAAAGGTCTAACACTGCACTTTGCAACATCCTAGAAAAAGTTCTACGCACTTCATTGCTGCATGTCACTGTGTTCACCTTGGGAAGCTATGCACTGATGCCACCCTTCAAACCATTTTGGTTAACACTTCAAAACAATTTTGGGACCCTTTGGAACCCTTTTGCTGGAATAACCATCACAGCTGTCATCATATGAGGTCTGACAATTAAGTTCACAAACTTGCCACTATGGGCTTACATTGGCAGCACTGTAAAGACAACTCAGTAAGGTTCCATACCTTGAAATATGTGTCTCACAGCTGTGTTTGCATTGACCTATGGCAGTGCTTCGCTAAGTGGTGTTCATTATTGATGTGTGGTGTGTGTGTTTTTGTGTGCCATATGATGACCACTCTGATGGTCATTCCAGAAAAAGAGTTCCAAATTGCTTTGAATGGTAGACTAGGCACTGGCACTGATGCGTATTTTCCCAAGGGATCTATGGTGATAGCTTGAAGGTGACTGTGGTGATATTCAGCAATGAAGTATGTGGCAATTTCCCTAGGATGAGTTCATAAGTTAATTGTCAAATCTTGTAATGCCTCTTCAGATATTCTTCCCCTTAGCAGGCTGGAGGTGGGGAGACTGGGGCATGGAGGGAAACCAGCAAAGGGAAAAGTTACCACATAAGCCAACAGGAAAATGTCCCAGTGATCTCTGGCAATTGTTAGTACAATTTCTTTTTTTTTTTGAGACAGAGCCTCAAGCTGTCACCCTGGATAGAGTGCTGTGGCATCACAGCTCACAGCAACCTCCAATTCCTAGGCTCAAGCGAGTCTCCTGCCTCCGCCTCCCAAGTAGCTGGGACCACAGGCGCCCGCCACAACGCCCGGCCATTTTTTGGTTGCAGCCGTCATTGTTGTTTGGCAGGCCCGGGCTGGATTCGAACCCGCCAGCTGAGGTGTATGTGGCTGGCGCCTTAGCCCGCCGAGCCACAGGCACCGAGCCTGTTAGTACAATTTTTAAGGGCAGAGTGGGCCTAGGTGCAATCAGGTAGAAGGCGCACACAATAAAGGGATTGATTGCATGAAAAACAAAAGAAGAGAGGGCAGAACAAAGAGGGCAGAGAAACAGCATTTTGAGACAGGAGGTAACAGACAGAGGATCTGGCATGATGGAAAGCGATATATGCAAGCACATACAGGAAAGGTAGCACAGAGCGCATGGATCAGAAAGGTTCCCAAATTAACTTTCTGAAATGACACAGGTGTTGAATGAATTTAGAACATACACAGAGAAACCTAGGAAAAAGAATGGGGTGGCAGACTTAAAATAGGAGCAAACAGGTGGAAAGACCACTCCTAATTCTTGGGTTGCTCAGTATTCATAAATCTGACTGTTGTTCTCTGCACATCAGCCTCTCTGAGGATGGTGAGGTTAGGAGGATGAGAAATGAAGATGGGTAAGAGGGCTCAACAGACAGAAGGTGCCTGGAGTAAATACATTTTCCTCTATTGAAGAAACACAGAGAGTGCACTGAGCCCCAGCTATAGCTCACCAATAACCACTGAGCAGGCTACACTTTGTGTGTCAGGTCACCAGTGGGTGAACATGTTAGTTAGCTTGGGCTGCCATAACAAAACACCACAGACTGGGTGATGTAAGCAGCAGAAATTTATTTTATCACAATTCTAGAGACTGTATATCCAAGATCAAGATATCAGTGAGGTTGGTTCTTTCTGAAGGATATAAGGGAAGAATCTATTCCAGGACCAAATCATAATGCAAACAAACAAACAAATAAAATTATCAAAACAAGAAATTACTCCTGGTAACTACAAATATAATGGTAGAAATTTAAAATTCAATAGAAGTCTTGAATGATCAAGTTGAGAAATATTCCAAGAACAATAAAAGTCAAAGGTACACAAAATTAAGAAAATAACAAAATTTGAAATGAGTTGGTAATTACAAAAGGAATCACAAATCTCTACTTTCCTTTATATCCATGCTCTCTTTTTCAGTTTGGGCTGCTACAAAAGAAACTATGATAGATTGGGTGCCCTAAACAACAAACATTTGTTTCTCATGATCTGGAGGCTGGAGGTCCAAAGCTAGGGTGCTGTAGATCCAGAGCATAGTGAGGTCCCACATCCTGATTAATGGATGGCTGTCTCCTCACTCTAACCTCATAAGACAACAGAGAGACAAATAGAACAAGTTCTCTTCTTATGAGCACACTAATTCCATCAGGAGGGCTCCACCCTTGTGCCCTAATTACCTCTCAAAGATTATATCTCCAAATATCATCACATTGAGGATTAGGTGTTGTGTGAATATTTCTTGCGTGGGCAGAGCCACAGAGGTTGAGGCTGCGATGAAATGTCAGGGAATAAGGAAGGCTGAAAGCTTGCTCAGGCAAACAGCAACTTTATTTCTTCCACCAATGCTTATAGAGGCACATAACTTAATTAATAAACATATGACTTAAATCTTGGCCCCAAGCCTCTTACTACCTGGTACTTATGGGCCTACGGATAAAGCAGATTAACTGATAACCACTTCACTAAACTTATTCTTATGCTAAGTAATCAAAAATAAAACCACAAAACAAGGTTCTGAGGAAATAAGCTGTTTGAATGCTTGATCCTTTAACAGACCATCTGGAGGCAGGTAATCATCTTTAGGAAGTAGTCTGGAAATTCCTGAGATATACAGGTACCTGCCTACAGGCCTGCTGCAGTGAAGCTCGGCCTTAGATCACTTTTACATGATTAGGTTCTAAGCCACACATGGAGTTCTATCCAGGGTTTTTTCCTTTCTAACTCACAAAAGACTTTAAACTTGCCTTCACAAAATGGAACCATTTGAAGGTTTACTTACAGGCTTTTCACCTATAATTAGGGTTTCAATATATGAAATTTGGAGGGTCATGAACATTCTGCACAACTCCTTTGTGTTGCGACTCTGCAGATCCTGCCTACAAACAGTGGACACTATTTCCCCTCCCCTTGAATCTGGGATGTACCTTTTAGTTGCTTCAATCAACAGAATGTAGCAAATGTGATGTAGAAGTTCTGGGCTGTGGCCTAGGACCTTGTACATTCCTGCTTGCTATCTTTGGAATCCTCCCCAGCTGTGGTGTGAACAGACCCAGCCTAGTCTACTGGAAGGCAAGAAAGCATGTGGAGGGAGATGAGCTATCCTAGCTGAGACCATCTCTTACGCCAACCCGCTACCAGCAAGCCAGGCAACTGACCACAGATGGAGGAATGCGCTCCACCGAGACTTAGAAAGACTGTTCAGCTGAGCCAAAACCAAAGTGCTGACATGAAAAATCATCAGCTAAATAAATAAATAAATGGTGATTGTTTTAGGCCAATAAATTTCAGGGTAGTGTGTTACACAGCAGCAGCTAATTGATACAATATTCATTACAAAATTTAACAAAGAGGTGACAAATATGTAGAGAATATTTTGTACGTACTTTATTTGTAATGTATATTTTGTAAATAAAGATACCTTTAGCTACAATTTCCCATGATCACTACATATGGCAAATTTAGGGGTCACTTTTGGGAAATCCTGTGTAGTATCTTTAGGGGTGACTTTTGGGAAACCCTGTGTAGTGTCAGAACTCTATAAATATAATAAAACCACCGAATTACACACTTTGAAAGGTTTAAATCTATGGTATCTGATATACATGGTATTTCAATTAAAAATAAACATAATGGGCTGGGTGTGGTAGCTCACGCCTGTAATTCTAGCACTCTGTGAGGCCAAGATGGGTGGATTGCTTGAGCTGAGGAGTTTGAGGCCAGTCTGAGCAAGAGCAATACCCTGTCTCTAAAAATAGCTGGGTGTTATGGTGAGCACTTGAAGTTCCAGCTACTCAGGAGGCAGAGGCTCATGGATCACTTGAGCCCAGGAGTTTGAGGTCACTGTGAGCTATGGTGCCACAGCACTTTACTGAGGGCAACAAAGTTAGACTCTGTGTAAATAAAAAAAAATAACAAGCATAAATAAAAACATAAATCAAAAAAGCAGAATTCTGGAGATTCAGAGTATAGGGCTTCAGCATAAGAGAAAAACAAAGGGAATGCCCTGGACAATATATAAATATCCTAAGACAACAACGATGTGGCAGTCTTGGAAAGGAGCAATTCAAGATTAGAACAGAAGACAGAAGAATCTGAGCATAATATCTCCAATTCAAAAATAAAGTTCATGTTGATGGATTTAAATACAGTCAAAAGAAGTTTCTAATACAACCAATATGGTGATAAATTAGTGCATAGCAAATTGAACAAATGGAAAAAATGAGAAAAGTTTAAAGCTGATTAAGAAAGAAAATGTAATCACAGTACACTATATGACTTACCTGTGAATAAACTGCACAGTAGGTGGAATGCAAACACAACTATGTATACAACTAAAACTTCGTGTAACAATATAGGCTGAAAATGAAGTACATGTGTGTTTGTGGACAAGGAGAGGAAAGGAATTATCAGTAGACAATATCTAAAATTGAAACCTCAAGAAATAGCAGAATAATCACATATAGTATATAGATACATGGATATAAAAGGCAAAAAACCCAAAACAACACATAGCTAAAATAGTTAAAACCCTTTATCTCAGAGGAGTAAAAATTGGAAGTTTTATGGATGAGGCAGGATAATACTATTTTTATTATTAGCCTAAATACATTTTGATTTTAAAAATACATATGTAATTTCATTAGAAATTTGAAAATCATTCCATGGACATGTACATATAAAAGAATGTATAATCTCTGAAGAATTTAAGTTTCTTATACTCTCTCTCATACTTTCTCTCTTTAATTAAGATCATGTATAGTACTTTTCAAAAAAGAATACAAGAAAATTTCCTAGAATTAAGGAAGACAATTATTCAGATTAAAATAGACTACTATATAGGTTAGTTTTACAAGAGTGCTTGTTACCACATGTATCTTTGAAGCCAAGTTCAGCAAAATTAAATTAAATTTTTCCTTTTGAAGAATCTGCCAAAATGTTCAGACTAAAGCAGTTTAACTATATGTAACAACAACAACAAAAGGCACAGCTTTAACCCATAAGGTTGTAAGCACAACTGGCTTGTTCCTTTCAGGGTCATCAGATGTCACAGATGCATTGCATAGAAATTCATCTCAATTGGGTAGTTCAATTTTCACTGCCCTACTTCCAAATTCTCCAATGGTCAAACTTTTAAAATATGAACAGTAAAAACTAGCAATGAGACTTGGTGTGTTGATCATGGAAGTGAAGCAGAAATTTATTTTCTGTATAATTTGAAGACAGAAAATTTTGCCCATTGGGCAAATGCCATACTTTTTCCTGTTAAGAATAGGGTGGGTTGGAAGAATTAATAGTGATAATGAATTGGTTCTGGTTTTCTATTACTATTATTTCTATTACTTTCTAATGAATTGGTTCTGTTTTTCTATTGCTTATCTGTCTGTCTGCCTCTCTTTGTAGCTCACCCCCAAGAAAACATGCCTGTTGATAACACTGTTTAAAGCAGAAACTAAAGAGAGATACTTATAAATGTATTTAATTGTTACATAGTTTTGAGATGATTGTGCTAGAATTTTGAGTTATTATGTTTTAAAGTACGAAATAAAAATTGGAGAACAGTTGAAATTTAGAAATGGCTATTCAACAGCTATTCCTCCTTCCTTCCCTGTAATGGAACCTGATTATTTTAGGTCTTCATATTTCTCTGTGCAGCTCCAGCCCCAGAGCCTGAATCTGCATTGGTCTAATTCAATCATGGCAATTCTAGTCATGAACATAGGAAGAGGTATGTGACCCAACTTCAAGTGAGATGAAATATTAGAAAAGTCTCCCAGGAGAGTCTGTAATGGATTTTTTAGTTCCATAAATAAGACACAAGGAAAAGACAGTTTCGTCTTTTGCTCTGGACATTGCAAGTCAAGAAAGTGTTGCCTGAGGTCATTGTGGTCCTCTGCAGCTATCTGAGTGTCAGGATCAGCAGAGAAAGAAGATGGGGAGAAGAGGAGCCTTGATGGCAAGGCTGAGGCAGCCCTGGGGCTGCAATACTTTATTATATGAGCCAATAGACCTTCTCACTTAAGTTTCTGTGAGTTAGGTGTTCTATTACTTGCAGCTGAAAGCACACAGAATGATACAGGGATCCACATCGATATACACCTGATGAATTTCAGAATAGCCAGGACAGGGGTGTCCAGACTTTTATCTTTTCTGCTGCATATTTAAAGAGTAAGAGTTGTCTTGGGCCACACATTAAATACAAAAACACAAACACTAATGAAAGTTGGGTAGCAAATAAAAAAGGACTGCACATACTTTTGGTGATATCTGACAGCACAGACAAAAAAAAAAAGTCCTCACAAAATTCCCTGAGCCAAAATAAATCTTAAAAAAAAATCCTAAAAATCATCCAGAGGGGAAAAAGACAGGTGTTCCTCAAAGGAATGAGAATCGGATGAGCAGTGGGCTTACCCTGTTGAGGGCTGCTGGAAGACTAGGGAACAGAGGCTTTGAAGACCAAAGGAAAATGGCTGCCGTCCTACCATCCCACCAAAGTGAACATCAAGTGTGAGGGCACACTGAAGAAATTTTTTTTTTTTTTTTTCGAAATATAGTTTTTAATGGCGCCTGGTAGCTCCCTCTCGTTATTTGTAATCTTTTATATTCTGGAGATTTAAAACCAACCCATAAATAGTAAGAAAGAACAACACAATTTAACACAAAATCAGTTGCATTCAGGACACCCTCAATGCAGATACTTCTTTCAT
>CAUYON010147218.1:0-26603 GCA_963573935.1 Arctocebus calabarensis | reverse complement strand
TGCCAGAAGCTCATTCACAAAGTTGAAGATGTTCTTGAGACAGCACACGAGGAGTTCTTGAACTTACTAACAGGGAAGCAGCGAGAACCGATTTCTCCACAATGCCAGTTACAAAATTCCGGATCGAGTGTTTGCTGTCATATCCTGTTCTCTCTGAGACTGTGTTGTGCCTGCTTCTTCTATTTCCAACAACATATGTTTGCCAACAGGGTTTTCCAACTTGTTGGTTATCAAGTCTAAATACAGAAGTAGATTTGTTGTGGAAGATGATCTTTGTTCTGCTCTTGCAAAGACCGTCACGAGAATTTCTGATCTGGTGAGAAAGATGCAAGCTCAACCTTCCCACTGACATTGGCTTTTTACGCATACTGTCACAAAATGTAGCAATGTGGTTTACTGTTGTTATATTGACTGTTACCCATGCTACACCATGCTTCTAGACAAAATTACATTTATTTGTAATTAGAAATAAATATTTCACAATATATAATTATATATTGTTTTTGTGATTAATCACTGTGCTTTAATTATGTTCAATTTGTAACAATAAAAATACATTCTGCATATCAGATATTTACATTACTATTCATAACAGTAGCACAATTACAGTTATGAAGAAGCACTGAAGATAATTTTATGGTTGGGGGTCACCACAACATGAAGAACTGTATTAAAGGGTTGCGGCACTAGGAAGGTTGAGAACCACTGTTCTAAGACCTCTCTCCTTGGCTTCTAGATGGCCATCTTCCTCTGATGTCTTCACACAGTCTTCCCTCCGTGTGTTTCCTAATCTCTTCCTAGATAAATAGTGGTCATGTGGTATCAGGACCCACCCATATGGCATTATACACATTTGGGGACACAAGTCAGCCCATACAAGGTGACAGTCTGAAACGTCTCTCTAGCACAGCCATCTTTTCCAACTTTCGGCACTTCTCTGGAGAAGACACGTGAATAACAGTGCAATTAAGTCAGAGAACTGGAAAAACCTACATGAAGAATACTTTGTTCTGGCTTCTGAAATCACAACTTTCTTCTGAAGCCTGTAGCGGCACCTACTAGGACTTAGTCTAATTTCTCTCTTTTTAATATCTTTAGACTGTGTATATGAGTTTTACTTTTTAGCACCTATTTTTTTCTCATCTTTGAGTATCCAGTACTTGGTACATGGTATTTGCCAGGAGATAATAAGTGAATTGAGAATAGGTGATTTGTCTGTTTTTGGACATTGTCACCATCCCAGTTTCATCCCCAACCCCGCAAGAAATGAATGCCTTTTCTTTAGTCACCTATGAAGGCTGAAGACATATTTTATTGCCTCAGGATTTTTGGACTAAACTTATTCTGATGTCTAAATTCTTTCACTGCAGTGATATACTTATGTGCCATTTTTTTTTTTTTTTTTTGGTAGAGACAGAGTCTCACTTTATCGCCCTGGGTAGAGTGCCGTGGCGTCACACTGCTCACAGCAACCTCCAGCTCTTGGGCTTAAGCGATTCTCTTGCCTCAGCCTCCCTAGTAACTGGGACTACAGGCGCCCGCCACAGCACCCAGTTATTTTTTGTTTTGCAGTTCGGCCGAGGCCGGGCTTGAACCTGCCACCTTCGGTATATGGGGCCGGCGCCCTGCTCGCTGAGCCACAGGAGCCGCCCTCATAGTATGGTTTAAATGAGAACTGAGATGCAATATTTGCCGTTGCTTTGAGAAAAGCTGAATGTTTTCTCTCAGATGTAGCTTATACTCTTTGAAGAATCATGAAATACCTGGATAAAGAGAAATATTACTAAATATCTGCTTAAAGAACAGCAGAAATTGAAAAATTCTATCTGAATTTAGAAAGAAAAAGCAAGCTAGCTAGCCAGCCATATTGGAACTCAACTGTGTCTTCATATTCGGGCCCCACATCTAAGGAAACCTTTGATGGTGCATTTAAATAATTATTCTCCTCCTCCATGATATTGCCCAGATAAGCTAATAATCTCTGGCAATGTTCAAGAATTTCATTGGCTAATTGTCCTTCAAAATACCTATATTAATAAAAAAGAAAACATATAAGTTATAAAATCACAATGAATAAAAATCATCTTTAGCAGTATTATTTTCAGACACACAAAGACAAATGTGGACAATTCCCCACAGACTTTCTAATTCAGGGAAAGAAAAGAAAGAAAGAAAGTATAATTCAGAAAGTCTGGAAGGGCCCCAAGAATATTCATTCCTACCAGGCCCTCACCTGAGTAACTTTTGTTATAGATGAATAAAAGGGTTGTCACATTCCTAAGATCATAAGCTCAAAAGTCCTGGACCAAAGTTTCTTTTTTTTTAACTTTCTTTCTTTCTTTCTTTTTTGTCAGCCTTAGAAAACGGAATTGTATACTTTGTTTTTGTTTTTATTAAATCCTAACTGTGTACATTGATGCAGTTATGGGGTTCGGTGTAGTGATTTGATATACAATGTGAAATGCTTACATTGAAATAACATATCTATCACAATTATACTCTTTTCTTAATAGTTTTGAAATGTATCATACACATTGCATCATACACATTAGGTGAGGTCCTCCCAAATGTCTTCCCTCCTTTCCCTCTCTCCTCTTCCCTTCTACTTTCTGGACTATAGTTATGTTTTACCATTCATATTAATGTGTGGGTAGATTATATATTGATTTTATAGTAGTATTGAGTATACTGGATACTTTTTTTTCCATTCTTGAGATACTTTACTAAGAAAAATATGTTCCAGTTTCATCCAGATAAACATAAAAGATGTGAAGTCTCCATCTTTTTTATGGCTGCATAGTATTCCATGGTGTACATATACCACAATTTGTTAATCCACTCATGGGTTGATGGGCAGCTGGCCTCTTTCCATGTCTTCTCAATTATAAATTGGGTTGCAATAAACATTCTGGTGTAAATGTCTTTGTTGTAAAATAATTTTTGATCATCTAGGTATATACCTAGTAGAGGAATTGCAGGGTTGAACAGTAGGTCTACTTTTAGTTCCTTGAGTATTCTCCAAACTTCTTTCCAAAAAGCTTGCATTCCCATCAGCAGTGTAGAAGTGTTCCCTCCTCTCTGCATCCATGCCAACATCTGTTTTGGGATTTTGTGATGGACCAAGGTTTCAAACCATGTTTTGTTTTGAATCAGAAGTCTAGGTGATTATTGATGTCATAGATAGGGCTCCAGCACTAGTCTGCGGTTGCCTGGGACACTATTTCTTCATATATCCTTCTATCAGTGATATATTAGGATTTATATGGTGAGATACAAGTCACTATCTCATCCAGGGTTCTAGGTATAAAATGGGCATAATGATGCAGTCTTCAAATGTGTCTTTGAAATAAGTGGCTACCAAAATTGTTGTGATAGAAAATCGCCACAATATTTAACATATTTCACAATGTTGTTGAGAAACAATTATGTTCTACTGTTTACATACTATTACTAGTATGTAAAATTACTACTATGTTTCACTACTGTTTTGGTCACAGGAGGCACCATGAAATATTGTTTTTGCTGAAATGAATCATAAGTTGACTAGTGATATTCATTGGCAGGTCAATCAAGTAAGGCAACACTGAAAGTCCAGCACATCTTTTCCATGTTTCTATCTCTACTCATCATCTGCATGTTTGTGTAGTATTTGTTTATTTAGAATTTTCATTGTAGACTAAGCAAAGTTGGAGTAACTTAGTATCATTTAGGAAAAAACTAATTAGGAAAGTAAACATGTGGTATACATGCATTCATATATGAATGAGAGTTCTTTAGGGATAAATAGGAGTTTTTAAAGTTATCTAATGTTCAGAATTGTCCTCATTCCTTATGTTCTTCCAATGTGTTACAGAAGGTAGAATGGACTGATCATTCTCATATAAACTATCTGTACGTATATATATGAACTATGTTTATAGCTATATATATAAACTATACATATGTAGAGACATATATATATATTTTTGATGATTTAATATCTGGGGTCTTGCTAATGAAAGGAAGGGACTATCCTTATGAAGGAGTACACCTTTCAAATGCAAAACAACCAATCCAGAGACCACACCCCAATGCCTCATCTAGTGGGCTTTCATAATCAAGGCTACTATTTCCCTGCCCTGATCACCCCTGGGTCATGCACCAGATGTCTGGGGCAGCCCTGTGCCCCAGAACCTGCTACTACTATGCAAACTAGCTGAAAGGTTTAAATGAGGTACCCAGAGGTAAGGCCGCCATTATTTACACCTTTTACTAGCCAATCCTAAACCTATGAATCCTTACTGTACTAAAGACTCCTGTTCTTGTTTTCCCCTCTCTCCCGGCCTCTTAACCCCCACGGTGCTTCCTCATCTATATTTGGGCAGTAATAAAATCTATATTTTATTTATTATTATTTTATTATTATTATTTTTTTAGACAGAGTCTTGCTCCTAATTAGTTGGGACTACGGGGTTCCCATGCCACCATACCAGACTAATTTTTTCTATTTTTGGTAGAGAATAGAAAATAGCCTGTTGCTCAGGCTGGTCTTAAACTCCTGGTCTCAAGTTATCCTTCCGCCTCAGCCTCCTAGAGTCCTAGGATTACAGGTATGAGCCACCATACTCAGCCCAAGATCTGTATTTTCAAGCACCATAATACCCCATGGGGTTACTTACTGTGCACTGTACTTACTTCCACTTTAGGTAGACAAGGGTGCCGTCATCTCTCCCATTCACCAGAATATTTTCTCCATCCATTGAAATTCTTATTGACTGAATCCCATGTCCCTGGTGAGAATTACTCCGACACCGAGCAAATGTATCCTCAACAGTTTTAGGAGCAAAGTGAAGAAATTGAAAAAGCGATTTTACTACATGGGTTTTCTATTGGGGGTTACCTTGTGGATAAACCTTTCTATTTGCTAATAGTATTTTAGTTGGTATGAAAGTAGCCTCTTGGTAACAAATAGTACTTAAAATTCCTAGTTCAAACAACATTCACCTTATCTTCTACTGCCTTTGTGTAGTAAGGATGGAGAGGGATTATTATCACCAGCTTATAATGGGAAACTGGACACAGAGAAGTGAATGGATTGCAGGAACCTACGGAGGAAGGGGAGATGCCTTGAGCAAGCAGAGATGGCAAATTCAGATGCCTTCAAGAATCAGGCAGGGCCATTTATGAGTGTGATCAGAGAGGGTGGTGGGCACTGTGAAGAATGGAAGATAACCTGCCCTGAGGTTGCTGAGCAGACCAGTTTAATTAGAACACGAACACATCACTGATTTGGAACGCAGGGAAACAGTATAAACTCCTTGACCAAAAACTGGGATTTCTGTGTCACACTGGTTCTCAATCACTTTTTTTCATTTAATTTTTTGAATAGTTAATACATTCGAATAGTTCAAAATTCAAAAACTATAAAAGAGTATGTTGATGTACTTGGTACTTTCACTATCTTTTTGACATTTTTATGGATATATAAATTTTTATGTAAACATAAATTTTAGTTACATAAATCATAACATAATACATATATTACACTTTGCTTTCCCCTTAACAATAAATATATCTAGCAGTTCATTATACATTGTTACATAAAGATTTCCTCATTCTGTATTACAGCTGCATAATATTTATACTTAATTATATATTAATTATGTGCCATTATTTATTTACCCAGTCCTCTGTTGATGGATATTAGGTTGCTTTTGCAAACAGTGCTGCCATGAATAACCTAAAGTATGAGGTACTTTTCATGTGAGTATAGGTAATAAAAACATCCAGAACATCTCTGAGGTTCTGCCTACCTTGCCACGATCAGGTGTTACCATGAATTGCAACCCATTGAATAGACAGAAATGCAGAGTTAGCAAATCATTTTCTTAAAAATAATCTCCAAGGGATTCAAAACTTTCTTTATGTAGTATTATCACTCTTCCCCCAGTTATATTCCAAGTTACATTGCTTTCTTCTGTAGCACAGTTCTCAACCTGTGGGTTGTGACCCCTTTGGGGGTCAAATGACCCTATCACAGGGGTCGCCTGAAACCATCACATATACCCTGTACAAAAACAGGTGTATGAAAATAATTTTATGGTTGGGGGTCACCACAACATGAGGAATTGTATTAAAGGGTTGTGGCATTAGGAAGGTTGAGAACCACTATTCTAGAGGCCAGCCAAAAGGAGCCGGGTGTGCACAACCAGGGGCTTAGAGTATATACGGGTTCTCAACCGGGGTGGGGGGCATGTGGTTGGTTCAGGTGTGTGGGAGTAGAAAACTGGGAATGAATCACAGGGCCCACTAAATTTGACTGTCGACTAGTACATCTCAGTTCAGAACCTAGAAAAGGACTCTGCACCTTTTTGGGAGAAGCAACTATTTTCACTTTCTCAGTGGTGTGAGGACAATGAAAATTGGAAATGGTAGCATGATGGTGATGACATTGAGGATTGCAAGTAATAGAGGAGGACGCAGTAGGGCCACAACCTTCTGCTCCTGCACCGTCCAGGAAGTGTCAGGTGAGGCAGCAGCAACCAACCCAGGCCAGGGAGGTTGCATGTTCACTATTTCCAAAGCAGTTTTGCATAGGCCCTCTCACCAGAATCCCCTAGGATGAGAGCTTCCCTAGTTTCACAGGTGAGCACCTGAAGCTCAGTGAAGCTGAGCTTTGTGTTAGGTTCCAAGTCACAAACCTAGCTGATGATGGAGCTGCTCTGGTGCTCAACCCTGCTGCCCTACCCATTGCTTTTCATTTGCAGCCTACTGGTTTGGAGTTTCCTCCCTTAAAGACTCAAACCTCACCACATAGAAACACCAGTAAAAATGGTAATGTCAATAATACCATTAGTGGTAAAAAGTTCTGTCAATTTACTTAAGAACTCCAATTCCTTTCTTAAGAGATTTTGTTCCTTATATAATAAGATCTCTCTCTCTTTCTCTATATATATATATAATATATATGTATGCATATGGATCTACATATCCCATAATTTTTTTTTTAATAAAGGAGTTTACCAAAGTAAAAACATCTCGGATGCACAGAATTCCACATTTAGCTATTGAAGCAAGCCATAATCCATGTGAAGACATATAGAGCATTCCAGGTCCATACTGTCTGCTTTGCATTTTTTTGTATGGTTTAAGAATTTGAACACCACTATGGCTCTGCCAATCAAAGAGAAAGACCACATTGTAGAAAACATCAGGGAGTAGCATCATTAGGTTTGCATCTGGTCAGCTTCAAATCTGTAAACATTATCATTGGAAATAAACTGCTGCAGGATAAAGCGGGTGCCTGCATTGGCACCATGTTCCCCAACTTGGTTTGCAAATAAAAGTTTGTATCTGCCAACTAAGGAAAGTCTTCTTTATATGTTAGCCAGCCATTAAAGATCCCAGCCTACGCTGACAATCTTTATTTTTTCTAATCATTTTCATATGTTCTCATACTCAAGCCAAAATAAAGCAGGCTGGGTGTGGTGGCTCATGCCTATAATCCTAGCATGTCGGGAGGCTGAGGAGGGAGGACTGCTTGAGGCCAGGAATTTGAGATGAGCCTCAGCAAGAGGGAGACCCTGTTTTTTCCTACAAAAAATAGAAAAATTAGCTGGGCATGGTGGCATGTGCTAGTGGTTCCAGCTATTTGGGAGGCAGAGGTGGGAGAATCACTTGAGTCCAGCAGCTTGAGGTTGCTGTGAGCTATGATGACACCACTGTACCCTACTAGGCACGACAGAGCAAGACTCTGTCTCAGAAATAAATAAATAAATAAAATCAAGCCATCAATATTTCCTCTGTGCATGTCTTTCCTTTTGTCTGGAAGTCCCTTGTCCACTCCACCCTACTAGTCCACCCCACTTCCCTACATCAGCACTGTCCACCCCCAGCAAGATTACACACAATATTTCTCCATGTCTAAATTTGACCTATTCTTCAAAGTTCAGTTCAAATATTGCTTTGTCCATGAATCTTTTCTTGAATCCCCCTTTGCCATGAACCATTTCTTCCTTCTCAGGATTTCTATGGTATTACCACCAGCTACTTAGGGACAGAAGGGCTTTGACTGAAGAATTTAGAGAAGAATGGAGGTAGATAATATTGGGTCAGGAAGGCAAGTGGTATGTGCAGCAGGAGGTCACACAATGCAGGAGGAGCTAGAAGACAGAGCAATGTAAGGATGCCAGAAACATAGTTACTATTTTGTGCAATTTTTTTTTAGGGCTCAGGTGCAGAGTTCCACTGAAAATCATTTGCCCCGTCGCCCCTGGAATCTATAGATTTTCTAAAGCTTGATTTTTTGTTAAGGCAACAATCTAGTAGTATCATGTGCATGTTTATCTGACAAGTATGATGAATGTGGCACATGTGTGAGATTGCTCAAATATATTTTATGATGAATTAATAATTCACACTAATTATCTAACTCAAGGGTATTATGTTAATATAATAAAGCCATTTGTTTCTAACTGGACAATTCTGTTAAAGTTATCAAGAGAATAACTCTTGGTGTATTAGTACAATGTGTCAATCTTGATTACTAACACAAATGAGAGGTCGCTTAAGTTCTGACTCACTTCTTCAGGAATAGAGTAGCTACAGATGTATGGCACTTGGTCACAGAAGCCATGTATTTGGTTACTTTGAAAGTCCAACACAGCAGAGGACAGAGTGTGCTCCACTTCATACAGGTACTTATGAATGAACTCATCTCTCAACCTCCCTCTTTCATCAGCAAAGGTTGCAGAAGGTATAAGACCTGAAACAGAAGAGAGATTACTTGTATCATACATACATACATACATATATATAAATATATATATATGTGTTTTTTTTTTTTTTAATGTTGCCCTCAGTAGAGTGCAGTGGCATTGCAGCTCACAGCAACCTCAAACAAGTGGGCTTAAGTGATTCTCTTGCCTCAATCTCCCAAGTAGCTGGGACTACAGGTGCCCCCCACCACAACATCTGGCTATTTTTTTGTTGCAGTTGTCATTGTTTAGCAGGCCTGGGCAGGGTTGAACCTGGCAGCATTGGTGTATGTGGCCAGTGCCCTAACCACTGAGCTACGGGCTCTGAGCCATATATTCTTATTTTATAAAATCATTATAAGCAATTATGAAAATAAACATTTTATAAATGCTCAATTCAAATTTTAGAGACTATTAGGTGATGAAAATGATTTAAAAATAACTTGTTTCCACACAAATATTTGAATATTTAATGACTGATAGTAAATTATCTTTTGTAAGACCTTAGTTAACTTTGTCAATTAACTTATAAACATATCATTTTAAAAAACTCATTATGGTATAGAGATTCTTAATTAAAACATAAAAGTACTTTGAGGCTTTCAGCTCTCTTCTGTTCTATAGGGATAAAATTTGCAAAATTGTTACCCAGATATATTTGTCATTAAAAATACTACTTCTTGGGCTCAGCGCCTGTGTCTCAACGGGCTAAGGCACCAGCCACATACATCTGAGCTGGCGGGTTCGAATCCAGCCTGAGCCTGCCAAACAACAATGATGGCTGCAACCAAAAAATGGCCGGGTGTTGTGGCGGGCGCCTGTAGTCCCAGCTACTTGGAAGGTGGAGGCTGGAGACTCGCTTGTGCCCAGGAATTGGAGGTTGCTGTGAGCTATGATGTCACAGCACTCTACCCAGGGTGACAGCTTGAGGCTCTGTCTAATAAATAAATAAATAAATAAAAATAAAAATACTACTTCTTTCTGTTTCTAGAAATGGGGAAAACACCATCACTTCCACGATTTCTGTGTCTAAAACAGACACTGGATTGGTCTATTTTCTCCTACCTTTTTATACTGAAATCTCTCTTTATGATTTATCACTAGAAGTTGAGGCAATCCTTAGTGGGGCAGAGCCTCTAGATTTCTGGGAATGGCACAGAGTGAAGACAGGAAATGCCTGGTATAATACCACTATACAATTGAGGGTGCTGGGAGGCCACAGACTGTCAGAGTAAGGCAGCATGTCCCTGCCTCCAGGTTCCAACCAGTATTTATTAAGATTCAAACAAAGAAATATAAGGGAAAAGTTACAAGGAAAAAGTTACCATAAATGTCACAATGTTCAGCAGGATGTACAGATGTGACTGTTTTTCTGGGTTACATTATGTTAATGTGGGGAATACATAGCTTGACACCTGCTGTTTATTGGTCTGACTAGTATCTGCCTTAGCTATTTCTGCCTAAATAAGTGATTTATTTGTTGTGCATTTGGTTGCAACTCTTATTGACACATGCACCCTATTCCTGACTGTGCATGTGACTAACTTGTTAGTTACTCAGGCCTAACTAATGTCACGGGTCAGTAACTTTTGCTACTGCCCTGGACATCCTGCTCCCTATGCATATATTGAAATGTCTTTGTTAAATGTTCCCTACAGATATAATTTATGGCTCTTGATGTTTTACTTTATCTCAGTCACAGTCATATAGCAAATAAATAAGGACAAGGTACTGAGAACTGCAGTGATTACACAGTTCTTCGCAATCACTGATTAACATAGAAAGAAACAGTAAATATTATTTCACAAAAGACAACTAGAATTTGTTCTCCCACAGGAGGTAGCTATACTGCAACCTATCTGAACTTGACTGTAAATATTTAAAGCTACAAAACAGGAGATATCACAAAATGACAAACCAACTTTGACATAAGTATCAGTTAATCCTTTCTCTTTCTTTGGGCAATGAAGCAGATTCATGTCATTCACCTTATAAATTGTTTATCAGTTTTACTTTGTGAAGATGGATAAAAGGTAGCCATTTTACTTCTTTACATGCTAATATTAAAAACAAACAAAATAAAGCTATAATAATGACTTATCTAAGCCCAGGATGGAATTGGTTTCTTGTTTTTACTTTACCTTGTAATAGTAGCCCAGACAGAGAGAATATTTCCAGCCTACTTCTTCCTGTTTCTGGAAGTGGGGAAAGCACCAGAACTTCCACAGTTTCTGAGTCCAAAAGAGACACTGTGGATATTTGCAAAATGTTTTTGCCCACCTCTGAAAGCAAAAAGAAATCAATATCACTGTGTTCATTGATAAGCTTAAAGAATCTTTTACCTTCCCAATTAAGATATCACATTATAGACTTGCCTTTACTAAATCTTTTCATGCAAATTTATTTGCCAGACATTTAAAGCAACCTTTAAACCTAAGTGATGGGGACATTTTTGATGACTGGATGAGGGATGCTCCTGGAAGATTCAAACCAGCCCAGTTTAGTTTGTCCTTCTTTCCCAGCGAGGGCCTTCTCTACCCTACTCATCAGCATCCATATATTCTGACCTCTCACATGCCTACTACAGCTGGGTTATCCACTCCTAATATCGGGGAAACTCAGGCCTCCATGTTATTTGCATCTGTGGGCAAGGGATTTCGAGTGTCCATCACCCCTGCAAGGTGTACCAGGCTGCAGTCCATCTTGGATTCCTTCCAGATTCACTCTTTCGATCCTCACAGGACGTACTGCAGGTGCCACTTCCTCAGGCCCTGATATCAGCCCTTCCCCTGGGTGATCAGCAGAAGACCTTTCTTCTTACTTAACAAAAGGACATCGGACACAAGCTCAACCTCAGCATTCTTATCCTGAATCACACTGTGTCACTGTTTCTTTCCTGACAGTGGTGTAGGAATAAAATGTAACCCTTTTCCATCTGTGATTTTGGGACCATTCCTCTAATCCCCTATCAGGCCATCCACTATTAGTGACCTCTTTTTATATTATTGTGTCTCTTATGGTTCCTTTTGTTGAGCTCTTAAGATCCACTGTCTTCAGATAAGAACCCGACTTTCTTTTATCCACTGCAAACTTGCTAAAAATAGATTCACCACTTACTAACTTCATTTTCTTTCTTCAGTTTCTTCCCTAACCTCTTTGCTCTCCATCCCAAAGAAGAAGCTCTTTCAGGTATCACCTGCTGATTGGCAAACATGTGAGGATCTCACCCACTCACATTTTTGTCACGGACTGCACCTCATCCAGCCTGCCTTCCGAAAGTGCTTTCTGGGGAGGATGACTTTTTGTTCTCTATTACTCTGGCCCATCTCAGTTTTCTTTACTGCCCCATCTTCCTCTGTCTACTTTAGTGAAAAAGGTAGAGTAGGGTTCCATTCAAGGCTTCTTCCATCCCACCCTCTGGCCAATCAGATATGTTAAAAAGTGGAACATTTAGGCAGGATGTGCATTCACCCAGCCACAGGCTCCGCCACTCTCAGTGCCATCTAACTTACACATTGAGGGCACATGTTGGGCCCCATTGAGCAGTGAGGTTTGTTTCTATTCTGGTTTCTTGAGCCATTTTATTAGCTTCCATGATTTAAGAACAGAATTCTATCATTCAGTCTTGAGCTGGGTATATCTATTTTCAAACTCCTGCCAAATATCCCCAAAGGAAGAGCTCATTGACTTCAAACCTACAGAGCTTGTCAGCTCACTCTCAACCTCTAAAACCCTCTTCATGAACGTCCACCATCCACACTAGAAATTTTGGAGTCACTGTTGATCCCTCTCTTTCACATATAATCAAATGCCAAATCCTACCAATTCCATCACTCAGAGCTGGCCCCTCTTTTCCTTTTCCTACGAGCTGGGTTTGTGCACTGTGCATAAGATCTCACACCCTGAAGGTGGAATTGCTAAGTCTGGGTCCTGGCTCTGCCCTAACTAGCTGCATGACCTGGAATAAGTACTTAATGAGGTTTGCTGTGCCTCTATCACCTCATTTGCAAAATGGGGATGTTAGTACTATCTACCTCATAAAAGCTGTCTAAGAGCTCTGACTATAACACGCTAAGGTATCCTCAATAAATGCTTGCTGTTATGATTATGACTATTACCATCTCTTGACTTGGCTACTATTATGGCTTCCCAACTCATCTTTTTTTATTTCATTCTCTTGCCTTTCTACTCTGTCCTTCTCGCTGGTGCCAGAGTCACCCTCTAAAAACCAAGTCAAATCATTCCAGTTCCCTCTTGGAAGCCTTGATGATGCCTCATTAACCACAGAACAAATTCCAGGCTTGTTGGGATTATATATAAGGCCCTTCATTATCTTTCAGATGCCACTGCCATGGTCATCTTCTAGTAAACTCTTCCATTTACCTATTACACCAGATGTTTTTATCATTCCAAATGCCTTTGTTCAGATTATTATTTTGAGCAGGAATACTAATATGCCCTCTCCTGTGTGTATGAAAATCCTTCAAGCCCACTACTTTAAACCTTTGGAAGACTTTTCCCTGTTTCTCTGCACCCCTTTAACTGTGCCCTCCTTCCCAATACCAGGCAGGATTAATTGCTTTTTCTTTTGAGCCTGCACAGCACTCTGCTTTTTTCTCCTTTACTATCTAATAAGTTGTCTCCTGATACTTTCATCCCTCACAAGGCCTAGGTTTAGCATTTTTCACCTAGGAGGCACTCATTTTTATGAATAAATGAATGAATTTAAAATTGGAAGTGGAGGAATATTTGGTACTTAAAGCCAGAGAGAAAAGAATTAGTTGTTTATTAAGTAGAGATCAAATATTATTTAATAATATTTCAGAGAGAAATCAACCCAAGTTATTCTTATAATAATGTTAGATATGTTTGGCTATTTCATTAATTCAATAATAAATTTTTTTAGCATTAACTATGTACCAAATAGGTAACTCTAATACCCCAAATACATCTAAATATAACATAAGAATTCTCCTAAATAACCTTAACTTCATTGAAGTATTTGCCCTTTAGAAAATCTACCATAAATAATTGTTTAGAGTTCCATTTTCATAGCATTAAATTCTTTGGAATAGAATGATCAACATTTTAAATTAATAAACATTCTATATTGTACCTGTGAATCCAATAATCTCAAATGAGCTTGAGGGGCTGGAATTGATAACAAAGACATTTCCTTCTAAGGTTCCAACTAACAGAAACATTCCTCTCTGGTCATAACTAGAAAATAAAAAATCCAAGTATCAGATTATTCTTGTTTCACCAATTAGATGGTTAGGAAGTCTATTGAATAACCATGGAGATATGTTCAAAACAAGTCATTTTTATGGTTTGTGATTTTTAATATTCTCTGATCTCATAAAATTTGGGTGATTACACATAGGTAGAATTAATATAGTTCAGGCCAATGCTATTTCCAGGTTGCAACTTATAAGTATGCTCAAGAATATTCAGCAAAGGCTCGGTGCCTATAACTCAAGTGGCTAAGGTGCCAGCCACATACTCCACATAATCCACATAATCCACATAATCCAGCCCGGGCCCACCAAGCAACAATGACAACTACAACCAAAAAATGGCCAGGCATTGTGGTGGGTGCCTGTAGTCCCAGCTACTTGGGAGGCTGAAGCAAGAGAATCACTTAAGCCCAGGAGTTGAAGTTGCTGTGAGCTGTGATGCCATGGTACTATACCCAGGACGAAGCTTGAGGCTCTGTCTAAAAAAAAAAAAAAAAATATATATATATATATATATATATATATATTCAGCAAAGATGGGTAACTGTTTCATTGTAAGTGCATGAAAGAGGACAGTAGAGCTATCTTGATGTTTTAAATGGAAATAAACAATTCTGAAATTAGTAATGGGTGTGATATTTCATTACTATGTGTCTGGTACCTCGCAGGAGGAGGAAAAACACTGTGAAACGTTTCTATACCTTCATCAAATTAGAAAAAGTGGGAAGATGCAAATTAGAATAACAGGAAAGGATCTGAGAAAGAAGAGACACACAAAACTATGGTACAGAGGGCAGGGGTAAGTGGAGGGAGGTTATTTATTGCATCCCCCCACCCCCACAGAGCTGGAGTGGCAGAGCGGGGCAGGCAAATCACAGACGGCAGAGCCAGGTCCTCTGTTAGCTGTGCAATTCTGGGCAAATGTTTCTCTTCACCTCTCTGAACCTGAATTCCCTAACTTGTCTGATTAGGGACAAGTATAATACCTTTCTGACTGGTGTTTCAAGAGTGACATTCAATAACTTACAATGACCTCAAAGTGTAAAGCAGGATACAAATGTCAATTCTTTTGGTTTGTTGGTTTGGTTTTTTGTTTTGAGACAGAATCTCACTCTGTCATCCTGGGCAGAGTGCCATGGGGTCATAGCTCAAAGCAACCTCAAACTCCTGGGCTCAAGTGATCCTCTTGCCTCAGCCTCCCAAGTAGCTAGGTCTATAGGCGCCTGCCACATGCCCAAACAGTTTCTCAATTTTTGGTAGAGATAGAGTCTTGCTCTTGCCTAGGCTGGTCTCTAAGTCCTGAGCTCAAGCAATCCACTGACCTTGGCCTTCCAAAGTGCTAGAATTATAGTGCATAAGCCACTGCGCCCAGCTGTACATTATGATACATTTTAAAAAGAAAGAGGCTGGGTTCAGTGGCTCAAGCTTGTAATCCTAACACTCTGGAAGGCCAAGGCAGGAGGATCACTTGAGGCCAGGAATTTGAAACTAGACTGAGCAAGAAAGAAACCCCTATCTCTATAAAAAATAGAAAAATTGGCAGGGTGTGGTGTCACAGGTCTGAATCCAAGCTACTTGGGAGGCTAAGGCAGGATGATTGCTTGAGCCCAGAAGTTTGAAGTTGTAGTGAGCTGTGATGATGTCATTGTACTCCATCCCAGATCACAGAGAGAGGCCACGTCTCAAAAAAAAAAAGAAAAAAGTAATAATAGCAATGCACAAGTCCAATTCCAATGTCTATAGTCGTTTTAAAAGTATTGCTTCAGGGGCGGCGCCTGTGGCTCACCGAGTAGGGTGCCGGCCCCATATACCAAAGGTGGCGGGTTCAATCTCAGTCTTGGCCGAACTACAAAAACAGAAAAATAGCCAGGTGTTGTGGCGGGCGCCTGTAGTCCCAGCTACTCAGGAGGCTGAGGCAAGAGAATTGCCTAAGCCCAGGAGTTGGAGGTTGCTGTGAGCTGTGACGCCACAGCACTCTACTGAGGGCGATAAAGTGAGACTGTCTCTACAAAAAAATTTTTTAAAAAAGTATTGCTTCAAAAGATGGTATATTTATATAATGCAAACAATAAGGCTAAAAAGAAGAATGAGGATGGTCTTTATAAGGATATTATACATTCTCTAAGATATACCATTAAGGGACTAAAAAGGGAGGTCTAGAACACTGCATATAATGTTCCCCCATTAAAAGCAAAGGCAAGACTGCAGCCTAACCCTATCATTTGCTGTTTACTATCTGTGTAATATTGAGTAATTTATTTAAACTCTTTGCACCTCATCTTCCTTATCTGTAAAATGGAGACACTAAGTGTGTGTACTTCATGGAATTACTATAATAGAAGTGCCTGGCACACTGCAAGTGCTTAATTATTATTCAAAGAAATAAAAGGAAGTACTTATATTTTTGCTTGTTTATGGATAAAATGTCTCTGAAAAGAGACACAAGAAATTGGAGAGAATTCAGTGTGGGGGGGACAAGAGTAGGGAAATTTTTTTACTTTTGAGTATTGAGCTGAGTGAATGTATTAATATTCATATTAATATTCAAAATAAATGAAACATGTAAAAACTTAAAACTAAAAGAAACGATGACTTCACCAGAATCCCTGACAGGCCTGACGCAGAAGGTGGTACTTACACCAGGTGTTGCACGGAAGATTCGGAGAGAAAGGCCTTGTGGAATGCCTGAGGGAATTCGGCGTCCTGTATGCTGATGAAGTGGACAGAGCCTCCCACAGTGCCCACGGCAGCAGACAGGGAGGCGGGAGAGCAAGCCAGGACTGTGGTCTGTTTAAAGTAAACACAGCGGTTTACCTTCACTGAGCCAGATAATGACGCCCGCTGTCCTACACATCAGAATTCTGCAATTCATTTGAAAAGTCTGCATTGTGTGGTGCGTTACTTTAAGTTATATGAGATCAGACAATTACGTCTGCGAGCTCCCCCAGGAAAAGTGCTCTATGCTTCATTGCTGAATATCACTACGGCCAGCAGGTGGCCACAGGGAGTACTTCGAAGGTGACCGTAGTGATGATATTCAGCATCAAGGTATGGGGCACTTTTTCTAGGATGAGTTTGCAGACTTAATTGTCACACTTTGTCAATTGGAAGAAGTCACAGGAATCTTTCAGTTCAAATTAGAGTGACAAAAATACACATAGATTCCTTGAACTTTAAATCATGGTTTCCTTTTTATCCCTAAATGATAATGAAATGATTATACCAATATCAATGTAAATTATTATGGAACAATTAGGATAAAAATAATAAAAAATAAAATAAGAAATTTAAAATAAATTTCTAGTATCTTTTGGGCATTTTTATAGAATGTTAGTGATTTTTAAAATCAGAATTCATCTGCTGAATAATGGCAGATCTTGTGATGTTTGCATGACTGAGGAAGACTTACGAAATTATTAATAACTTTATCATTAGACCATGTATTTAGTCACCAAAAAATGCATAGCAGTTTTATCTCACAATTATTTATACAGAATATTATGTCAAAGAGAATAAGTTTATTTGCACTTATACTTAAGGAAAAGGAATTATTCCTCTATAACTACACTTTGTAGATGGTTTTGAATAAAATCATGGAAAGTTAGAGTTGGAAAAGAACTTAAGAGAACATTTTGCAAAATAGAAGAGGGAGGCCCATAGCCAGTGACAAAGTTCAGATGAGAACTCAGGTCCTGTCCCATTAGGTACACACAGTCTCCCAACTAAGAAGGCTTTCATTATTATTATTTTCATTTTCCTTGTGTGTGTGTGTGTGTGTGTGTGTGCGCGCGAGCGCGCGCGTGCAGTCTGTTCCCCAAATAATAGGTTGACATTCTTCTCCATTCCAGGACAATCAGTGGCCTAGTCTGAACATGTACAGCAATAGCCAGAAGGGTCTTGTGTACCCCCTCCAGTACCACCAGGGGAAACTGCTAGTGTCCAGTGTCTTGCCACTGTGGTGCTGGGCTGGGTTCCCTGATGACCACTGCCTAAAGAGTTCACAGGCAACATAGTTTCAGGCACAGGCAAGGAGATCTGGCCTTAGCATCACTGGGTCTGTCTGCTAATTAGGACAGCCATATCCTCCAGTAAAGACCATTGTATCTCCCCAACATAGGCAGGCTGACCCACATCAGTGTATCAAGCCTGATTTGGAGCTCAATGAAGTTTTGCCAAGGCTGTCTGAAGGTGCCTATTATCCCTCCTTGGCCAAGAGGAACAAGTCCTGATTACAGAGGCCTCTGGATAGGTTGTTAAACATCTGTATGTCTCTCATCTGTAAAAGAGTTCTGATAACATGAACTTGTAAGATCTCTTACAGTTCCAGTAGTTCTAACAGAAATGGATACACAGAAGCATTTGTCACATAGATCATGGGGTCTTTCATACTCACAGTATTTTAGGTGAGAATTTTTACCTTTACTTTTGAGTTTTACCCCATTGAATTATTATCTTTGGTGTTTTGTAATCCTACACAAAGTATAATGCTTAGTCTTGTAATTACTGATTTTAATATTATAAAGTAAAAGGATTGGGCGGCGCCTGTGGCTCAGTGAGTAGGGCGCTGGCCCCATATACCAAGGGTGGTAGGTTCAACCCGACCCCGGTCAAACAGCAACAAAAAAATAGCCGGGCTTTGTGGCGAGTGCCTGTAGTCCCAGCTACTAGGGATGCTGAGGCAAGAGAATCACCTAAGCCCAGGAGTTGGAGGTTGCTGTGAGTTGTGTGAAGCCACGGAACTCTACTGAGGGGGGCAATAAAGTGAGACTGTGTCTCTAAAAAAATAAAAATATAATAAAAAAAATAAAGTGAAAGGATTAAAAATTCCCTACTTACTATCAAGATCCATATGATCACCTAGAACTGTGAAATGCAGCAAATGATGATTAAAAAAAAAAGACCAAGAAGCATTGCCATTGTTTCTTGGTCCTTTATGTTTTGTAATATTCTTATTTGTTTTTGAAACAGGGTCTCACTCTGTGTCCCAGGTTAGAATGCAGTGGTGGAATCACAGCTCAGTATAATCTTGAACTCCTGGGCTCAAGTGATTCTCCTGCCTCAGCATCCCAAGTAGCTAGGAAAATAGATACGCACCACTCTGTCTGGCCAATTTTGGTTATCGTTGTTTTGGCTACTTTTTCTATTTCTTTTTTCTTCTTCTTTTTTTTTCTTTTGTAGAGAAAAGAAGCCAGACTGGTCTTGAACACTTAGGCTTAATTAAGCGATTCTCTCACCTTAGCTTCTTGAAGTGCTAAGATTACAGGCACGAGCCACTATGCTAGGCCCAGTGCATTTTATGTAAATGCAGTATGAATAATGGTGTCACTTATGGCAGGTGTTGTGGGCAGTTGTGGTTTGCCACCCACCATCCATGTGCCCTCCTGGAAATTTTCTTGAATATCCTCTGAGAAGCCATTGATGAATGGAATGACTTCATCTGACTTCCATTTCCAGGGCTGAGCTTATGCCAAATGGCATTTCTTGCCCCTCCATTCATGGGGATTATTTCAGTGACATTATTAAGACATTAGAAGATATTTACCAAATCTTCTGGAAAGGAGAAAGTTCTTTGCTCTTCCATTCCGTTGTAGGAGTTTTTCCCCCTTAACAGTGTGATGTGAGGTTAGCACCTGTGGCATCTGAGTGCCACTAAATGAGGTGCAGGATGAAAATAAAGGCATAGTGTAGTGATAGAAAGATGAGGCCCTTGGTCTGTCATTTGAGCTGCTGGACTGAGGCACAATAGAAGGCCAGACAACATCTGTATGCTTTTTTTTGAGACAGAGCCTCAAGCTGTCACCCTGGGTAGAGTGCTATGGCATCACAGCTCACAGTAACCTCCAACTCCTGTGCTCAAGTGATTCTCCTTCCTCCACCTCCCAAGTAGCTGGGACTACAGGCACCTGCCACAATGCCCAGCTTTCTTTTTTTTTTTTTTGGTTATAGTTGTCATTCTTGTTTGATAGGCCCGGGCTGGATTTGAACCCACCAGCTCTGGTGTATATGGCTGGCGCCTTAGCCGCTTGAGCCACAGGTGCCGAGCTACAAGGTCTGTATTTTATAGACGATTGAGCCCATAAACCTACTTTAAAAATTTTGACTTAAGTTGGTTACAGTGGCAATTTTCTTTCTTGCAGTTTAGCTGGGGCCATTTATCCAGTAATGACCAAAAGGATATTTCATTTCTGAGCAAAAGTACTTAAGTGTTGACTCAAAAGCACCCGACTCCCTTTTTACCCCTGCCCCTGGAGAAAGACCCTCCAGCACTATTTTGTTTACCCTGGCACTATTGGTTGCTGGAAACTCTATCAGTCTCATTCCCTGAGAAACTGTACAAGAGAGACCTCTGCAAATCCACAATGAATTGCCACATGAGTAAGAGATAAACCACTAGGGTTTCAAAAATAACTGCCACCACAGGAAAACTTGTCTTTCCTATAAGAAATATAGTATGTTGTGTTCCACTCTCTGGGCTGTAGCATGTATTTTAAACATAGGAATTACTTCAATTTATAAAGTAAAGATGCAATAAGGCTTCTGCAGCAAGTATTTCTACAGACTATTGACATGCGCATATGAAAAGGTAGATTGGCTCAGAAATCAACATCTTAAAAAATTTGTTTGTCAAGCACACTTACAGGGGTATTCAGATTAATCTTGCTTACACAAGTGCTATCCTCTATCCACCAAACAGAAACTTCCCCTGAACGTGTAAGTGTCTGTAAAAGAAAGAAATGCAAAACTTTAATGAAAAATAAGACTCTTCTGGAAGCATGTTTTATCTTCCTCCCTAATATGTCAATCTGATGATTTAGTATAAAATTTCATTTTACTTATGCAGATCACAAATAATTATTTTGCAAGTTCAACATCAGTTTTTCTTTTCTGAGCAAATATTAACTATTATCTTTGATGCAATTTAAGTATATAGTAACTAAGTAGAATTATAAAATTTTATGTAAGATATTTAAGATAAAATTTACTTAAAAATTCAAAGACTGTTTTTAAAGCAGCTTTAGGATTACAGAAAAACTGAGCAGAAAGTACAAAGAATTCCTCTTCTTCTTCTTCCTCTTCCCCTCTATACATCATTTTCCCCCCTCTATACATCATTATTAACACCTTGCACAATGTAGTGCATTCATTACAATTGATGAGATTATATTGATATACTAGTATTGACTTCTCAGACTGAATTCATGTATTGTGCACAGCAACTATTTCATTTTTACTCTCAGGTGCTACTGCTCCATTACTCTGAAAGTAGATAAATGCTAATGGTTTACTGAGTGTTGACAGCTCATTAGTAATGAACATGTTTAAAGGTTTGGCTTGCAGAGCTTGGGTGGTGAATACCGAAAAGATGGTTCCTAAGATCTCAACTGGTTGGCTGTTTTCAGAAGATAATATGATGAAGTCACAATATGATGATGTCATCCTGTGATGATGGAAGTGACTCAGCCTCCTATTTGCATTGCTTTGCACACGAACTCTTCAAGTTACCCGATTACATATGAATAGAGATTTGAATCTTGCCACATATCTTTAAATTCTACTGTGACACAGACACAAGAGATTGTGCCTTACCATGAAGTGTTCAGTTCCGGGAGTGACAAGGTCAATTGCCTGAAACCTCCCATCACAAGCATCCAGGACTTGATCTAATGTTGGTTCCTCACCAAAAGTATAGATGTAAACAGATCCCTGAGAAGTATACAAAAGAAAAGTAATATGCTGTAATTGTTGTTTATACAGTTCAACAAATATTTATTAAATGCCTATGTAAGCAAGGCATCATGTGGGAATAGGTGAGGGATATTGTAGATCGACTCATTAAGAACCTGACCTTAGGCTCGGCGCCTGTGGCTCAATGGGCTAAGGCGCCAGCCACGTACACTTGAGCTGGCGGGTTCGAATCCAGCCTGGGCCTGCCAAACAACAATGATAGCTGCAACCAAAAAAAAAAAAAAAAGGCCTGGCGTTGTGGCGGGTGCCTGTGGTCCCAGCTACTTGGGAGGCGGAGGCAAGAAACTCACTTGAGCCCAGGAATTGGAGGTTGCTGTGAGCTGTGATGCCACAGAAACTCTATCCAGAGTGACAGCTTGAGGCTCTGTCTCAAAAAAAGAAAAAAAAAAGAAACTGACCTTGAGGAGCTTAAAATCTAGATGCTCGATTTGTTTGTTTGTTTGTTGATTGATTGATTCATTAATTCATTTATTCATCATTTAAAATAACCATAAACAGGATTTTCTTCTTCAATTCTAGGCATTTGTTTTTTAAAATACAAAACATAACAAAACACTTCTTCCTGATTTTAAAAATGACCATTTTTATAGAAAATTTGGAAAATGTGTAAAACCAGAAAAGTTGTTAATATGCACTAAATCCTACCACATGCTAAACATAATGGAAGGGGCACTAATTAAAATTTAAATAAACCATTAATAGATTTGACATAATTTAATTAACAAATTGTGAAAAAATTTAAAAAATAAAAATAAAATTTAGATAAGCCTGTGTAAAAATTATTGAGGTTGTGGGTGAGGCTGTAACTTTAAGACTTGTTTATCATTCTTAGCCATCAAATTCACCTCAAAAAAAAAGTCTACCCTATAACTTACATATCTCTGCCAAGTAGATGTAATTAAATATGGCCACTTAATAAGCAATAAGTAGTCTTCTTCCAACTCATCATAAGTTCAAGTTTACTTGAATTAAACATAAATATTTTTATTTATCTAGAAAATACATAGAGTTCAAAATTTGGTAAATATTTACTAATTTTACCTTTCATTTATTCTTTAAATTAAATAGTAATAATTGTGAGAAGAAGAAAAAAAAGTAACACAAGGAAAGAAAATGTTGCATGGCAAGGTTAACAGGGTGAAATTTTAAGCTGAATGTTCTTCTAAGAAAGGCTTTAGTGAGAAGATAACTTTAGAGAAAAGACTTAAAGGAAATGAAAAAAAGATCTAGGTTAGGTGGTGCCTGTGGCTCAGTGAGTAGGGTGCCGGCCCCATATACCAATGGTGGTGGGTTCAAACCCGGCCCTGGCTGAATTCCAACAAAAAAATAGTCAGGGCTCGGCGCCTGTGGCTCAGCGGGCTAAGGCACCAGCCACGTACACCTGAGCTGGTGGGTTCGAATCCAGCCCGGACCTGCCAAACAACAATGATGGCTGCAACCAAAAAAATGGCCTGGCGTTGTGGCGGGTGCCTGCAGTCCCAGCTACTTGGGAGGCAGAGGCAAGAGACTTGCTTGAGCCCAGGAATTGGAGGTTGTTGTGAGCTATGATGCCACAGCACTCTATCCAGGGTGACAGCTTGAGGCTCTGTCTCAAAAAAAAAAAAAAAAAAAAATAGCCAGGCATTGTGGTGGGCGCCTGTAGTCCCAGTTACTTGGGAGGCTGAGACGAGAGCTGGAGGTTGTTGTGAGCTGTGAAGCCATGGCCCTCTACCAAGGGCAACAAAGTGAGACTCTGTCTCAAAAAAAAAAAAAAAACTAAGTTATTTCTGTGGGAATAGCATTCCAGACAGAGGGAACAGACAATACAAAGACTCTATGGGAGGAGCATGCTTGGCATATTTAGGAAAACAGCAAGATGGCCAGTATGGGTAGGGCAGGGTGAACAAGAGTCAAAAGAAGTGAGAGACAAGGCGTGGGGTTGGAGGTGGAGTTTATGTCATGAAGGGCCTTTTAAACTACAGTCTGGATTTTGGCTTTTACTCAGAATGACATAGGACATCATTGGCAGGCTCTGAGTTGTAGAGAAAAATGCTCCGCTCATTTTGGCTGATATGTTGAAAATACACTGTATAATCTATCATGTATCAAAATGCCCCAGTAATATCATGGCTTTGTTTCCCCTTGTTATTTTGCCTTGTTTTGTTTTATATATTTGAGGCTATGTTATTAGCTACGTGCATTTTTTTTTTTTTTGAGACAGAGTCTCACTATGTTGCCCTCAGTAGAGTGCCGTCACGTCACAGCTCACAGCAACCTCAAACTCTTGGGTTTAAGTGATTCTCTTGCCTCAGCCTTGCAAGTAGCTGGGACTACAGGCTCCTGCCACAAAGCCCAGCTATTTTTTTGTTGTAGTTGTCATTGTTGTTTGGCAGGCCCAAGCCAGGTTTGCACCCGCCAGCCCTGGTGTATGTGGCTGGTAACCTAGCCACTGAGCTATAGGCACCAACCTGATATATACATATTTTAAATGTTTACATATTCCTGGGGCATTTAAACTTTTTATTATTCTGAAATCAGCCCATTTATCTTTAGTAATAATTTTTACCTTAATCTTAATATTTTACCTGATATTAATATAGCTCCACTGGCTTTCTTTTGGTTGTTTACATGATAATTGTTTTTTTCCATCTTTTTACTTACAATCTTACTATACTTTTGTGTTCTAGATGTGTTACATGTAGCACATACTTGGTTTCTTTTTTATTTTTAATTCATCATGAAAATCTTTGCTTGTTAAATAATTTATTATCTTTTACTTTTTGTAATTACTAATATATTTGAGTTTAAACACAATAGTTTAACTTACATTTTGTATTTATCTCACTTGTTTTGCATTTCCCTTTTGTTCTTTTCTTACTTTTTTGTTTTTTAACCATTTCACTTTTCCCGTCTATAATTTGGAAATTATATCTACTATTTCCATTCTTTTAGTGGTTACATTAGAAATCACAACATGCATACCTTGTTTATCAACACCAAAAGTTACTTAAATCTTTACCCTTCTACTGCGTAGTACAAGAACCTTGGAACACTGTATTCTATATATACTCTTCTCCACCCAGCTTATGTTGTTGTTATATGGGATTTTAATTCAATGGTATTTTTTAAACCTAATTTTATATTATTTTTGCTGTTTTATACAGTTAATGTTCCTTTATAATTCTCTACACATTACTGCAGCTCTTTATTCTTCTTGTATCACAGACCATTCACCTGGGGTCATTTTCCTTTTGCTTGAAGTAACTTCTTTATAATTTTCTCTAGTGACAGTTTCTCACAAACTCTCAGATTTCATGTTTCTAAAGTGTCTTTACTGAAAATGTATTTCTATTGGGTATAGAATTCCTGTTGGCCATTATTTTCTTTCACTACATCAGAGGTCAGTAAACTTTTTCTACAAATATCCTCATAGTAAACATGTTAGCCTTTTTAAGTCATGTGGCTTCTGTCATAATTACTTAATGTTGCCAATATAGTGTGAAAGAAGCCATAGGCAATGCATAAATAAGTGGATGTGGCTGTGTTCCAATAAAATCTTTAGAAAATAATTCTGGTTTTTGGCCCATGGAGTCATAGTTTGCTGACCCTTGCACTACAAGATATCATCCTACTTTTTCTTACTTATATTATTGCCACAGAGAAGTCAAATGTTAATCTAATTGAAAATCCTTTAAAGTAATTTATCTTTTTTCTGACTGCTTTTTAAATTTTCTCTTTACTTTTAGTTTTTGACAATTTCTCTTTGGTGAGTTGGAGGTAGATATCATTTTACGTATCCTGTTTGGAATTCACTAGACCTCTTGAATCTGTAAATTCATGTCTTTAATAATACCTGGAAAGTTACGAGCCAAAATCTCCTAAAGTATTGCCTCTATCCCACTCTCTCTGGATGCCAATCAAACATATTTTAGATCTTTTCATAGTATTATTCATGTCTCTTTACCCTCTCTTTTGTATTTTCTACTTTCCTGCTTTTCTAGGGTACAATTGGAATAACTTCTGATCTATCTTTCAGTTCATTGATTCTCTCTTCAGCTGTGTCCAATCTTTTGTCAGACAAGTTAATTTAACTTTTACTTTGTTAGTGTACTTTTTCTTTTTTACAAGTTCTATTTGGGTCTTTCTCCCTTCTATTATGATACTTTGAAAACATAGTTTCCTGTTCTCCATCGATATTTTAAGATTGGCATTTATTTATTAAAACATAGCACAGTTCTTTTTACCTTTTGTTAATTACCAGAAACTTAAGTCTTTATATATGGAAATTTAAGTGACCTTTTAGACAGAAAATCATTGAATTTTGCTTGTACTCCATCTACAATTGTTGCCTGAAATATAAATGTCTGCTGATTCTAACCTTTCAGGGTTATTCCATTAATTAGGAGTCTTCCTAACAGTATAATCAAACATTTGTTTTTACTTTGCTTCCTCTTTTTCTCTTACAGAACCCATATGTTCCTTAGTAAACCACCTATGCCCCTAACCTTGGTCCATGTTTGAGTAGGTTGACTCTACCCAGCAACCAAGAGTAGGAATGTACTTAGGCTTGCCCAATCAGAGCTTAGAATTCCTCTGGGTGATTGAATCTGGGAAAACAGGTAATCCAAGTTAGTTCAATGAGTCTAGCTAGATTCTAAGACATTTTTTCTAGCTAGTATCTTTCCATCAGAGTAACCAAGAGGATAGATATATAAGCTGGAACTACAGGAGACTCTCTTAACACCACAAGGTATTTTTTTCTTTTTTTGAGACAGAGCCTCAAGCTGTCACCCTGGATAGAGTGTTGTGGCATCACAGCTCACAGCAACCTCCAATTCCTGGGCTCAAGCGAGTCTCTTGCCTCTACCTCCCAAGTCCGCCTCCCAAGTAGCTGGGACTACAGGCA